>NCQV01094477.1:0-10441 GCA_002740545.1 Lophocereus schottii | reverse complement strand
CAAAGGGTTAGCAAAGGGTAAAACAATCAAGTCAAGGTGGCAATTTGGTTTATCTAGTGATAGGGTCACAAGCGCACGGCGGCATTGTAGTAAATCAAGGTCGTCTCCCACAAGGACTAGGTTGATTTACTAGGGTTTATCCCCTAGATAGACTAAGCCAATAAAAGTTGGGAATTGATAAGAAAACATCTAGATCTAATTTGAATGAGAATAAATATTTAGGAATATGCTCACCACATGATAGATCACTCAAGCATGTTGTAAATTGATCAATCTAAGCCTACTTAGTTTAAAGGACAATAATCAAAGTATCACCACTCTCTTTCAAGTTAGAGTGAAATGCCTAGTATCAATCAATCTCCTACTTTCATGGTTTTCAATCAATCTAGACTCATTACGAAAAGGATTATCACTCGTGCCCTCTCGAATCGCAAATCTTTCTCAAGAATTCACATATACAAGTCTGAGTTTAGTTTTCCAATTCCAAGTTTCACATTTCAAAACTTCATCCAACATCCAAAATTAAGCAAGAATATGGTCAATCAACATACTCGGAAATCAAAGCCCTAAAATCATATTAAACACGAAAAGAACATACATCGAATGACTAAAGTGAAAATACTCAAAGCAAATATATCAATTGGTTCACAAAATCCTAAATTTGAAAATCTACTATAACAAGATGTAATTTAACATCTAATTATTGCTAAATGATAAACTAATGCAGAAGGAGAATAGTAGAGAGAAGAATTTGCTCAACCAAAAGCATGCTTGAATTCATCAATTGCAAACTCGGTCCTGCTTCATTGCCAATCTTCTTCTTCTACTCTCTCTCCCTCACTCTAAAAAAAATGGAGTCTAAGGCCTATCTACGATAGTGGAATTGATGACAAGGAGGGTAGTAAAGCTAAGTTTTTGTTGCAAGAATCAAGGCTTCCAACCGTCCACATGCATGGAAAACAAAAAGTAGCAAAGACACTAGCGCACTCGGAGAACAGGGACCACCATAAACTGATCATGGGGACACCACAGACCATAGCCCCCTTTACAGTCTGGCTGTGAAGTCCTCTGTCCTAGTGGCTCTCCAAGTTTAACTTGTTGTTTCTCTTGGATCTCCTTGGACCATGGTACTGGCCACAGCACTTTCATGTTGGGTGTCTTTGGGCCTCTTTTGCTATCTTCTTTAATCCTTAAGCTCTGAAAAATCCTCATTCTACCATCAAGGTTTGGGCACTTAAGATTAAAACCTATCAACACATCTCAAACAAGCAAAACCAAGCATAATCATAGGAGTAGGGGCATAAATCATATAATTAAGCATCTAAATCCCCTAAAATGACTCTCACACACTTATGAAATCCTATGCAAATATGGCAGTCATAACGCCCCCATGTTAAACCTTTGCTTGTCCCCAAATAGACACTAGAGAAAATGGACAAGGGGAGATGCATCTAGGACTCAAACATATAACAACCTACTTAATGTAGGTAAGTCATAGCATATCACAAGAAGGAATATCAATCGATGGCAACCCCAAATAGAGTAAAAGACATTTCAAAATTAAGAGAAGATGGATGTTTTCAAAGAAATATGAGACCACAAGCTCGATATTAAACTTGAAACCCCTAAAGAACCATAAAGCACATCATGAATTGAATGGGGTCAAATGGATCGGTAGAACCTCACTTTTGGGAAATGTGAATCATTCCCACCCATGTGTTTGAAATATAGCATGGATTCATTCAAGACTCATTCCAAAGATGCAAACTACTATATGCTTGACAAGATTCTCAAACTCTTCACCACTAAGAATGCAATGTACATAAGACAATCAAAAGGACTTTAAGTGGGTTGTAATGTGGGCTAAAAGGTTAAAGGAAAGGAGTGAACTAATGAATTTGGGCAATGTGGTACTATTTAGCTAAGTGTCTAGGGAGCAACCAACAAACCACCAAGCAACTGTGAAGTTCATCAACACTCCAAATGACAAATGCAAGGAACATACCCCAATGAATCAAGCAAACAATGAGTTGACAAAGAAGGAACATAAGCTACTTACATATCCAATGACAGTCACTTAGTTTTTTCGGCTTTGTTTTCTTTTTCTTGTCTTTTCTCTGTTTTCAACAAGATTTTTTTCCCTTCTCCTTTCTTTTATTCTTCTTTCGTAAATGAAATGAAATTTTCAATTATTAAAAGGTATAGGATCACTAACTACCAACTCACAACCTAATCTATACATGCATATTCAACATGAACGTGAGAGGAATAAATCCAAATTCTCAATATCATTGATCCCTCAATAAACCACTGTACCAAAGTCACCTTAAACTCAATTACCCCCAAACCCACCCATGAAATACATGAAGTAATGCCCTATAGACTTGGCATAAAGGGGGGACTATTTGTTTGGCCAGGGGCTAATTTGAAGTGTTCACAACAAAGACAAATACAGGCTTAAAGGGGCTGGCAAAGGGGAAAAACATGTAACCCAAGGGTAGGCTAGTTGGCTATGTGGCTAAAATGTTCAAAAATAAGAATGCCTCCATCATATCATCAACTATACACATGCAAATGTGGTTTTGAATAAGAATCTATACAAGTTCTATAGATGTAACTTGGAAGAGTCACACACATGAAAGAACATGAGACTAAATATAATGATTAGTCCCAATAAGATCAAAGTCTCGCGGGATATCTACCAAACTCACAGTAAGCTTATAAAATGACTCCCATGTACCAACATTTGGCTGAAGACTCTAAGGAATAACAAAGTTCTCAACCAAGACAATGGTCAAACAAGAAATATTCATAAAACATTTACAAATTTTAGCACCAAAAGGGATTACACATCAAAAGTTAATCAAATTTATGAAACTATTATGCCTAGCAAAAACAGCATTGGAGGGCATCTCAATCCCATCACACCATCGCTCCATGCAATCCTATATGCAAACATAAAATGCAACTAAATGCAACATGCTCACGCAAACGAAAGGAAACCTGAAATTATATGCTCTAACTATTATGTAAACTAAAAAACAAAATGGAAAACATAAAACTACCCTTCCCTTATGCTTAGATAAAGCATTATTATTCAAAGAAAAGAAAGTAAAAGAAAGGAAAGGGAACAAAATATCATGATCTCACCAGCTTAGGTGCTAAGTGTGACTAAGCTAAGAGCCTCCTCACAACCGAGGCACATGGAGCATCAGCCACTTCATCATAACTTCAAGACATGACCCACCAAATTAGATGTCATTAAAACACGCAGGAACCTATCAAACTCCTAGAACCATAATTTAGAAAACACAAGGTAAAAGCCAATAACCAAAATTACTCCAAAGATAGTAAGTATCCTCTTAACCTTATCAAAGGCCATCGAAAAATCATAGGAAGGATTAAAGAATGTAGTCCACATGACTTTCCTATGTAGGTCCTCTAGGCATACATAATAAGAGTCCATGGAGAGATTACACCCTATAAAGTAGCCTAGGGACCAATAATTCTCAACACTTCTACCAAGCACATCAAACACGTTATCCTCATAGCCCAGATCAACATTAGCATCATAAATCATAAGATTATCAATAGGTGTATCAATGTAATACTCAAGGGAATGAGAGGGTAATGAACAAAGAGGAGAAACATGTGAATGATCAAGGGGATTAAGGAGAACACTATCATAATGAAGCTTAGAAAAGTCCCCATGCCCAAACACATCAGAAGACCCCTCCAAAGGAGTCTTATCTAGATCTTGCACCTCATCTAAAGTATCTTCAAACTCAAAACATGCATCAACAACACTAGACCTAGCAACACCCCTAAAGGCTCACCCACCTCAAGTATTGTGCACTAAGTTAAAGGAAAGGATGAATTAGGTAAGGTCAAGACAACATCAGTATTGTCCATAGGTGATGTAAAGTTAGGTTGAGCATAGCATATGTAATAAAGACACAGATTAGTTTCATGGTCAGAAGAATTACACAAGTCACACCAAAAAGAGGCATAATAAGATCTAGCATAGAATGTGCAAGGATTAGGGAATAAATATCCAGAAATAAGACTAGATTTTTCAAACTTAAATGAATCCTAAGCAATCTACTCAAGCAAATACCTTACTTTATCAACATTTTTACCAAGAAAACCCTTATCCTCTAAAAGAAAATAGGTTTTACTATTCACGCCCTCACTAACAATGTCTAAAATTTCTCGTTTACCAACATAACAACTACATTGAGCAAGAAAAGAATGCAAACTCTTAAAATACCTCTAAAATAATTCTTGCTCGAATTAGGAAAAATGAAAAATTGCCATCGTTTTTATCCCAAAAATTTTTATCTTTTTTTAATTTTTAATTTTTTGGTTTATTTTCAAAGAAAAACAAAATGCTTTGTCAAACATATTGAGAAAAACTCAATATTCGACATTAGTTCTCGGCAAGGGCAGTAAAAACCTGAGAAGCCTGCAAGCACACAGGTGTTGTAGTCTAGTTAAAATATCATCCCCACAGAGACCAATGTGAATCTATTGAGTTTGTCCTTCTAGAAAAGCTAAGCAAGTATAAGTCGATTTGGGAAATTTTCTAAATAAGTTTATCCATCACTGATTTAAGAATTCCATCAATTAAAAATGCCTTGGGATTTGTTTCACCAACTATGAACTAGATCCGATAAATAATGTCTATGTATATTCTAACAAAGGATGACAAATATATAATATCCAATCCTTTCTTTCAAAATGAATTGAACTATTTAGACTTATATACTACCATTCTTTCAAAGGGGTTTTTGCTTTAGTCTAAAATCAAGAGTCTAAGTTGTCAAATTTCCTCTCAACATATAACTTTGTCTCAAAAGTAACTATGTTAAATCTATACTTGCCGATCCAGTAGAGGATTTTTCCTTTTAGTACTTCATCCAACTATTTGATATTTTGTAAGTTAATTTGACCAAAACTACTTACAAAATCATAACACAAGATAGATTGAAACATTCCAAATAGAATAAATATAATATTGATGAAAGTTAAAGATGCAAGTTCATATTCTGGCAACAAATCCCAAGAATAAAGGGACTACTCACTCATGATTATTAAAATAGACAAACTTGTTCAATCAAGAAAAAAACAGCTAAGCAAAATAATCTATTGAGTTTAAAGAACAAGGGAGGAGATTAGCATAGCAACAATGGAGTTTCTCAGAACCTTCTTCAGTCTTTAAGACTCCAAATGCAAGCAATCTTCCTTCTAATCTTCTTTTTGCTCCAAAAAGTGATAAAAATTACAAAGCTTTAAGACACTTCTAAAGTTGATAAGTTAGGGTTTTTTTCCTTTAGGTAGCCGAGCATGTCTTCATATAGCAATCTCCGCCAATTCTCATCCATATAAGCCAAGGAAAACGAAGAGGTGCTGCAATTTTAGGCCTTCCACAACTTGTGGCCACCACCACGGACGGTCTGTGGGGACATCTGTCTTTAAGTTCTCTTATTCTCGGTGGTGAGTTATTATTCAACTTTTGAGGGTCAATGCCCGAAAAAAAAGGGTCTCAAAACCTGCAATAATAATCAAAACACTATACCCAAGTGTAAAATGGGATTTTGGGGTATAAACTAAGAATAAAACTCATGAATCCTCTAAAAATGCATCAAAATTACTCTAAAATGATATGCTCTATGGACACTTATCAAACTCCCCCCTGATTGGATTGTTACTTGTCCCCAAGCAACTAATAAAACCAACACTATGATGAAGAATCTCCTCAGATAAACATAAGTAGCTACAACAATAGCCAAATCAACCCAAAAATCAGCCCAAAAGTCATAGAAAATATTGCAAAACATATAGGGGAATAAAGCTTTCAAAAATAAAATTAGAGACTTTCTCATCAAATGTTAAATCAATTACTCAATTCAACTTAACATTCATATTGACACATGGAATGGTTTAAGCAAGAGAAATCGGTAAAATGTCACTCTAATAATGTAGCACTCAACACTCATGTGTTTCAAACTATAATGCGGTTCTCTCAAATCTCGTTCTAAAAAATCAAACCTACCATGAGCTTGAAAAGGCTCTCAAATTCGCCACAACACACAAGGCAATCATGAGGACTTCAATAGGGTTGTAATGGGGTTATTGACTAAAGGTTTAGAAGGGAACAAATGATTTGGGATTTGTGGAGCTAAAAGCCAAAGACTAAAAGCAAAGATCTTTGCCTCCCAAATGCACTAAATGAACTATTAAAACCAATATATATGAAAGATAATTGATTGATTCTAAACAAGAGAAAGTGTTGAGTCATTCCAAACAACATCTATTCCAAATCTTTTCATTGCACATTTCTTGCCTTTTTTTTTCCCTCTTTTTCCTTTTCGCTGTTGTTTTTTTTCTTCAGCTTTTTTTCTTCTCTTTACATATGTAAGAGAATTATCATGGCATACAACTTTAAGTACCTTTCAATGCTTCTCAATCGAACTCACAATAAGAAACCCAAACATATCCAAACAAACCACATCTCATATCACCCTCAAACCACCCCAAATCAAGAAATAGAATTCTAGTCTTCGCTAAACAAGGTAGACATGTATTTGGCGAAGGGCTAGATTAAAGTTTCACATCAAGAAATATTGTAAGGCTGAAAAGGGTAGCAAGGGATAAATAATACATGAGAAGGGTGACTATTTGGTCAATATAGCTTATAAATTCAAAGAATGCCTCAATCATATTGCCTAAATGCGCATGCTAAATGTGATCTTGAACAAGAGTCAAAGCAAATTATAGAGATTTGAAATCTAGGAAGTGTCACACATGAAAAGGAATATGAGACTTAAATTGATAAATTAGTCAAATCAAGCTCAAAATCTCACATGACAACTACTAAAGTTCAATTAGCTCATAGAGTCTCACATGTTAAATATTCATGCAAAGTGGCGTTTAAGCAATCAATTCATATTCAACTTGATAATCAAATCAAGAAGCACATTTCAAAAATTCCTTGTCAAACATTTTATTCACAAATGGGCATAACTAAATGGATTAAATTAAGCCAAAGAAAGCTACTTAGTCTAAAGACTCATCATCAGAGAATTTTGATTCTTTGTTTCGGGTTTTCTTTCAAATTTTTTCTATTTTTTTATTCAGTTTTTCTATTTTTTGGTTTTTGTTTTTTTATGCATGCCAAACTTGAAATGCAACTAAAAATTGAAAATGCCAACATAAAACTAAAACTAAGAAAAGAAAACTAAAAAACGAAATGCTCAACTAGGGATGCTCTAATTAATCCCAAGATGCTTGATCTGAAATGCAAAAACTATACACACATCCTCACACACAACTCCACCATGCTTGGACAAAGCATTGTCCTCAATGCAAGCACATGATAATCATTGTGAAGGGGGAAGACAGACTAGAAAGGAGGAGGAGGGGAAGAAGAAGGAGGGTGAGGACAAGATATATGCCAATCACGCCAAGTTTCTAAACAAGCCCTAAACTCTTGAAAATATTGGTTCTGGGAATCAATAATCCTACAGAGCTCATCATGCTGCTCTTGAACAAAGTTACGGAGGGCAGTATGTTCAGAATGGACATAAGCCCATAAGGAGACTTGCTCATCTTGCAATGACCAAAAGGTGGTGTGGGTATCAGTATAGTCCTAAAAAAAGAAAGGCTGACAGGAACTATAGAGTCATCTAAATATGGTTGTGAAGGAGGAGGAGGTGGTGGAGGAGCAGAATGAACTAATTCCTCATCACACAACATAAATGAAAAATTGTCTAAGCTCGAAAGAGTAGTATAGTTAACATTTGGAAGAGACATAAGCCTGTTTCAAGGGTAAATCCAACAAATCCTACCTCCCTGCATCGTATAGAATTTCATTTGTTCAAAGGTGGCTAAGGTAATCTCTGAGAACCTGACACTTAATCATCAAGGTTAGGCTCAATACCAACCAACCTCACTATAGAGGTGATAAGGCCTCCAATTACTATCCTCTTGGTAGAACTAATAGCTACACTCAACAATTGATTGGCAAAAAAACAAACTAGAGTTAATCTGTGTCCCTTCTAGCATGCTATGCAAGACATATAGCTCAGACAGATAGGGCACATTCAAACTATCTTTTTGAGCAAACAAACCACTAGCAAGGACATGTTGGATTACTCTAACATAGGGGTTGCGAATAATGGTGCCCCTGGACTGACTAGCATCATATTGATAATTACCAGTTAAGTATACCAAAAAGCATTAGGATTAAACTCCTAAGCACATGTCGACGGTCTAAATCCAAACTAAATGGAAAACCAAATATGCTATTAAAATTACTCAAACTCAGCTCATAAAACTCCCTATTCAAGTAAAATGAGATATAACCCTCTTGACATCTAGGACCACTAATGACTTCAACATGCAAAGTACTTAAATTCCAAAGTAAGCTCATGATATGTGTGGTCCCGAGTCTCAATAAATTGACCCATAATTCCGCGAGCAAGCAACCAATGAATATCTTATTCAATTATCAAGTAGCTTGTTAAGCCATTAATCATGCATCATTTTATTAATTATTTTGATTATATTTTACACATTATTGCATCTAATTTACGTTGTTTTCATATATTTTTGAGATTAGACATTGTTTTAATAAAAAGGAGAAGATGAGTCGTTGAGGCTCGGGTTTTACATGCTTGGGAAGAAGGTGGTCCAAAAATGACAAAAATAAAGATGTTGTCTGGACTAGGATTTCAAGAGTTGGAGAAGAGTTAGAAGTCTTGAGGGAGAAGAAATTCAATGAAGAAAGAAAGAAGAAAACCCTAATTACTAACCCTAATCATATCCCTCCTTTTCCCCCTATATATATCATCATCACCATCACCATAATCGTCGCTCACCTCCATACCTCACCCACGTGTATTACCTTCTTCCTCTTTCCCCCTCACCATTATCATGCCCTTCTTCTTCTCCTTGAAGCATCATCTTGATCATCACCCATCATCATCTCCCCTTCAATTCCCTCCTCATCTTTAAGCTCACGTCCCGCTCTTCATCTACACGCCATCACGCCACCCCTTCAACGTCACCAACCCATCAGCCTCATCACATCAACTCCACGCCTACCATAACTTCCCCACGCAGCCTTCATCTCTCCTTCACCATAATTATCATCATCATCATCATCGTGATCAACCCATCCTCCCCATGCCCGTTATTTTGTCAAGTTTATTTGTTTTATTTGGTATTTTTGTTTTGTTTAATTAGTTTAGATGATTTATATTATTAAACATGAATTATTTGGTTAAATTTTGTGATGTTAATTTTAATATGAGCGAGTAATTTTTTTACGCTTAGTATAATCTCCTTGAAGCCATGCTAAATTTACTATTTTAAAACAAGTCTTATGCTTTATTGCCTAGTTGCTTCATATTCATGATTCTATAGCGATTAGCGCTTATCGTTCATGATATTCGTGTTAAATTACTTAGAATGCATGCTAGTTAGTTTAATACAATTTCGATTGATAGTTTAGAAGACTTTAATACGTAAAAGTTATTGTCTTTTAAGCATTAGTATCACCCTAATTAATTATGGATGGCTCAAACCCATCTCTTTTAATTGGGTAATCGCTTTAGATCTTTGTTAAATCGATTTGCTGGTAAATTAATTACAAAGTGTTAAATGATGTTTTTCTAATTCTTAATGCTCTAGTTTGATTAAATTCTTGTGCTAGTGTGAGGGTTATCAAAACTAGTAGGGTTTATATTAGGGGTGGACCTAATTAAACTAGAATCTAAGGAAAAACGGGGAAGAACCTTTAACTCATGAATAAAATTAACTTGTGTGTTAATGATAAATATTAATTTGCTTGGTGGATTGAGATTATACTAAGTATCCTTCATAAATTTGACAACTTTTGATCATTATTTGTTGCCTAGAGTTAATTTGATTAGTTTGTTAATTTTTTTTGATTCTTATTAGCTTCAACATAACTTCAATCGACGCCCCCCCAAAAAGTATAGTCTTTTTGGAGTATCTAGGTAATTTTAGATAGTTTAGATTTTAATTTTAAGAGTGGTTATGATTTTAGATTGATTTATATTCGGTTTTAGTATTTAATTACTGATTTGTTAGAAATTAGACTAAAAATAGTTATTTTTGTTCTTTTTCGATTTTTGTCTATTCCTAAAGTTTATGTAGTGCCCTAGTCTGCCCATATTTAATTCCGTAATTTTTGGAAGTTATTAGATAATTGTTCTGAATTATTTTGTGAATTGGATATGTGCGGGCTTTTAGGTTATTAATTCTGAAAATTTTGATTTTAACTATTTATTCATGAATACTAGGTATTGTTAAGTCCACAAAATTGTGTCCTAGAAATAGGGTAACTTTCGTGATTATTTTCATATTTATATTTATGTAGATTATTTTATTTCTAATTTCAAATTTAATATTC
>NCQV01094474.1:9352-20430 GCA_002740545.1 Lophocereus schottii | reverse complement strand
AAAGGCGAAAAGGGCTTCCAAGTGATAAGTTTTCGTGTTTATCGCCATAATAATGTTGGTTGCCAAAGAAGGCCTCCTATGCTAGGCATGTCCTCAAATGTTGCATTGCAAAGAGATTTCCTTTGTCTCTGTTTTTATTTTTCTCCCTCCACTTTCGCCTAGCTTGCGTCATGAAGTTTTCTAACTAACCTCTTTTATATTCTTTTTTTTTGTGATTCCTCATACAATAGAAGCATTCCACAAAAAAGGACATACGAATATGCACAAGAACTAATGGAAGAGATGATTTGGATTTACAATGCAAAAGAAGGTGAGTGACTCTATAACATAACACTTGACCATAAGTTTAGGATAGATTAAATCTTCTAAATTCAATAGAACTCAAGGCCTCCTATGTGGAGGCTTTTTATTCATACTTACCTTATAGTCCATGGACATACTAAGGTATATGGACCTTGGATTTGGATCCATCTGTACTTGTTATGTTGATAGATGGGTCCCAGTTTTCTCTGTATTGGTTTAAAATGTTTAGAATGCTATTATGCAAATGCAAGAAGGTTGTTGTCAATATTGGGCATTTAAGCAGGTTTAGGTACAAGAAACTACTGTAACTTGCACATGCTTTTAACTTATTCATAAAGCCCAATAATCCTTAGTATCATGGCCCCTTGCTCAATAATATTAGAGATACTTATTCGGCTCCCGTTCATGGGCTTCCATGTGTTTTCCATCTCTGGTTTGATTGATGAGGGATTCCTACCTGTGAAAGTAAGCATTCCAATGGTTGAGTATACATGGTTACGATAGAGTGTATTCGGTGTAGCAGATTAGAGCATGCACCTCTTTGCTTCTTGGGCCATTATCTTTCTTAGACATAATCTGATATTTGCCCTTCTACGTGTTAATGGGTTTGGTGGGTGTTTTCCTAGTTAGCTGTTCTTACGTAAGCATGTCAACATTCCCTATTGTTGTGAAATCTTTAAATATTATGAATTTTAGATGTTGCCTATACATGGGTTGTAGGTTCTTGATAAATAGCCTTACTTGATTAGCCTCTTAGGGTTGGTCTACCGTATTAGGCGCCTATGCCCTCCATCAAGCAAGAAAGTTATAAAACATTTCCTTTTCTTCTTAATTAATTGATTCCAAGTCCTTAAGCTAATTAGCATGTGAATATTGCTGAATATTGAAGCAAAAATTCCTTAGAAAGATCATCCAAATTCATACGATGTCATAAGTCAATAGCATTATACCACCTCATTCCATCCTTGTTAAATGTCAAAGGACACATGATGTGAAAGATATGTTTATCAATTCCTTTTAAAGTGACAAAATTTTCGACATCGTGTTAAGGGTTTTTTATCCTATGAACATTGATATCTAGCGTCTGAATTTCAAAGGTTATTCTCCTTTTTGGATCGAAGTAAATCTCGAATAATTACTAAAGTAATTGTTAAACATTGAACACTCTTTAAACAACTGTTCTATACAATTTACTAGTGGATCAGCTTGAGGATTACCCTCTTTTCCTTCTTGTTCCCTTTTTTTTTAATTACATAGCTCTCCTTTTCCTTTGTTGTACCATTCTTCTTTATGAGGTTTCTCACCATTTTCCTTTTGGGTGCGCTTGATAAGGGTTTCGAATGTAGTGGCCATTAGTTCTATGTTCTTTTCATTCTCCTCTATTCTAGTTTGCATTCTTTCCATCATCTACATAAGTTGAGCGATCTCGTTATTTCTAGCTATTGTAATTGGTAAGGGATTGAACGTTGATTCGGATTGTGGCTTCGACTCGACTTGTGAAGTCTTCATGCACTCTTCTTGAGATAGAAATCTCCTTGTTTATGGACTCCAATCGCATGCTTTCTTGGTCTTCCATATCCTAAGAAATAAGGCGTTGTGTTTATAAGAGTGGACAATAAAAATGAAAGGTCAACTAAATTAGCTATCGGGCTGACGGAAATAGTGAATGAGTTGCAATCAGGTAGATAGAGACAATGACTTGGTGAACTTGAAGTTTTATGGTATTGTGGGAATAAATAGGGTTAAAATGTTAGATCTAGGTTGAAATCCGACCTTACCTTGGATTGGGTGCATAGGGTCCAAGTTTGTCCTAGGTAAATCCTTGATCAATGCTGGGCTCTAGCTGTACTCTAGATTGTTCTGCCTAGAATGGGGTTAACTTAGGCACATACATATATTTTAGTATGCTCATCCCTAACTCTTAGACATAGGAAATGGGTATGAGATCTATGGACTACGACCTTATGGACCAAATATCTAGGTTTTAGTTGAATCTGTTGCATTGTGAATATGATGCATGATTGGATATAACGTAGAATGGATTAGGACTGTAAAGGTGGAGTGCGCTACATTATGGACTTTAGTCCTGGGTGGATTAATGAACTATATGCAATGAAGCAATATGATATACGACTAGCTGGAACCAGGTAGCCCACAATGGATGTATTTAAAACTAAAATCTAGTTTCGAGGGCCTAGGAAACTAACTCTATGCCATGAATACAAACTAGATATGAAACTAAGGTAAACCAGTCCGGACTAGACCCCTACCTAGATGGGTTCCCTACTGGGCCCTAGGTTGGCTACTCTGCTTTCCCTAGACACTAACTCATGTATACAAACTCTCTATATCCCGACTGGGTTTATGAGGACCTAATTTCTACCTAATCTCTTAGATACAGGGCAATATATGAAATTACTAATTTTTGTTTTCCTTCATAAGACCTACCCGAGTTGCCCACCTTTTCTCGCTGAACCCATTGTTATGACCTAAAATGGGAATAGAACATTATTCAGATTTTGAGATAACTGCTGTTAGGGCACAATTGTCCCAAAAAATCTTTTTAGTATTTAACTCATCATTATTAGACTTGACCCTTGCTAAGACCAAAAGCAGAATTGCATACCCTTCAGGGACTGAGGGCAATCATATTACACAAAAAGCACATCTATGCACACAAGTGAATGCCATCCTAAGCCAAAGTTATATGTCACAAGGTGTTTGGGTAAGGTTTTGAATAATGTTTTTGGGACCTTAATGCTTCAGATGTCATCCATGGGGTGCATAGCAAGACTGTAACATTTTGACTACTTCCCGTGTCATGCTAATTAGGGAAGTATGCAACGAGTAGCTAGAAGAACTGTATGAGTTGATTTGCCCCGATGGATAATAGTAGGGTTTAACCTAAAGGTATTGTTAGCCTAATATGATAGCAGCTTTTAGTATAAGAATGCCCCATGCAAGTGTAATTAAAAGCAATTTCCCATATTGAGTTTTAAATCCCACCCTCTTTTCCTTTTTAATAGAAAAGAATTTCCCATCTAAGTTGCCACTGTAAGGACCACATCTCAGGGTTCACGCTCCAAAGTGCGGTTCCTATACAAATGGTTAGACTGACGTACTAGGTATTCAATTTCAAAACTGGTCTTTAATATTTTTTTAAAAAAATTCAGGTCATGGTAGGGTAATGGACTAGAAAAGTAGGCAAAATTCCAACTCAGGAACCCAGCCAGGTTCTTAGGCGAGAACTAGGTCCAAGCTCCTAGCCTAGTTCCTGGCAGTGTTCATTACCTGATCCAGGGAACTAGGAAGCTGCCTAATCCAGGAACCTGACCAGGTTCCTAGCCCTGAGTTGGGCCATATATCCTCATCCAAACATTGACATTATCTCATACCCAGAGTCTGCTGTGCTTAAAAGTAAAATAAAAATATAGAAAACATTAATTAGTAGAGTTGCTAGTGAATTTTAGAGAAACTTATAAACCAAGTGCAAACGTGTGATACAAGGGGACACTAAGGGGAAAATAGGGTCTTGTGAGCTGTAAACTGAAGGGACACCGAAAAGGGACATTGAGCTTGCTTCCAAAATGATGACCTCTACTCACCAACACAAGAAACTAAAGTATAATTATACTTAAAATAACAAACATATAACACATTAAAATCACTAATTCAGAAATCAGAACACATTGCCAATCTAAAGAAAATAAAGGAAACAATCCAAAATATTACGGCGGGCAAGGATGAAACTAACTAAGGATTTCATCATTATTAAAAATAGGAAATTAAGTAAACAAAACAAAGGGAAAGTAAAAAGAAAGAGTGAGGGAAAGACATAATTTTTGCCTTGATAATGACCCACTTGACTCACCTCAGAACCTAGCAGAGTGACATGTTTTAATGATAAACCCACTTCTCTCTCTCTCGATGTTGTTAATATATAAAGTTTTTCTCTCAAGATTTTCTCCAATGTGCTCCTCTCTAATTTCTTGTTTTTTTTTTTCCTCTGGAAAATATGGTGTTCTCCTCCCCTCGATGTGTTTAACCCGTAGGGTAACTCTCCTTTTTTTTGTGTGGAGGGATGATCGAATTTGTTTAAAGGAATGACACCTAATCCTATTATTATTAAGCTTAATCTAAATGAGTGCATCAATTCTGATAGGATTCTGATCGTTGAGATGCAGTTTGGACATGGAAAAAGACTTTGGGAGCGAAGACTACAGAGTCCTGCCAGATTCCTAGCTAGAGGACCCGATCGGGTTCTAAGTTTAGTCAAGCTGTATTGCGCAAAACCCCAGCTGGGCTACTAGGCTAGTCCACAAATAGCGTAGCTTATTTTGACCATAATCTTCCCATCCGTCCTTCGTTCTGAGTGATTCTCTTTTTTATTGGAAGCTTATATTGAGTTGTTTTTACTGCAAGCCCCGATATTCAATATATGTCTTTTTTGTTGCTCATCGAATTTTAGGGTATAATATGTCATTAGAAAGATTATTAAATGAAGAATACTAATATCTAAACTTGATAACTTGATCCATCGGAAAGTGGGGTGAAAATACATAATAAATATAAGCCAGACATCAAGCATCATCAATTTGAGCCTTTTAGGCTTGATTAGCCTTTCGTTTTTTCCTTCTTTGCAATTCTTTATACTAGAATTAAGGATCATTCCATGGGGCCCCCAAATACACAAATTGGGCCATAAATTTCGTCATTGTGCATTTTTGTAAAAAAAATTGAGACTCCATGTTAGGCATCTACAATGTTGAAATCTGGTTGGATACAAGATTAATACGAACAATTAGTAGGAATTCATGAAACAAGGTTGCAAGCCTTTCATCATCTAAGGAAGTACCAGCAATGAATGGAATGAGATGTTGACATGATCCTAAAACAAGATGCAGTAGCAATAAAAGCAGCAGTTGTCAGCCATCTTGCTTTAGGATCAAATCGGCGCGGACCTGGTTGAATCTAGGCCACTAAAACTGAAAGCTATCGCAAATTAATTAAAAAAACACAATCTTCTAATGATAAAAATTGAACTTACTCTAAACATGATTAAAATTATAGAATGAACACCAGTTATAAAAGAAATTTCCACAATATTTAAGGAAATAATAAATTATAATTAATAAAAAGACAAGCGAGTGGAAAGGGATTACCATAACAACCAAAAGCCAACAAAGAATTTTGAATGCTCGATGAGTGTTAATCATGAAATTAACATCCCTGGTGCACACAAGCGAGTAATACAGGTTTCAACTTTGAATTAAATAATTTTAGAAGGTGCAAAAATTAAACATAACGTAAAACTACAGCTAAAATCTGGATTAAATTCGAATTAGAAGAGCAAGTGAGCATATAAAAATCTCTAAAACTAGTAAGCTAAATGTGTAACTATGAGGGAGGAGGAATTGATGATTTACTTAATACTTGTATAGTAACTATTTGTACTAGTATTAGCACCCATAACTTGCCAAATTACACGTATCTTATTTTCCATGCCACTACCCTTTACTAATACCACCTAAATTCACAATTAATCAACTTCTTAATTTCAAATTGATATGAACCTCCACTGCGTTCTGTAATTTCAACTAAATTGTATTTGCCCAGGTGTTTAAGTCCTAATTTAGTGAGCAAGAACATTAATTGAGGGTCCTGGAGTTTTGTGCTTCACATGACATAGACAGAAATAAAGAAGTCAAGTTTCATGTAGGGTCCATTTCCAAAACTAATGGTGGAGACAAAACATAATGTACTGCTTCTTATTTCTGATTAGCCGTCAACCATAAGGGTTTGGCTTTATTGCCTGAACAATAGTGGAGTTGGCGGCTGGGCTTTTGATTAAGATGTTGGACCAATCATGCTGATGCATTCTCATTGCTGGATGATGATACAGGCCGAAACATGATAGAACTAAGCTAATGGCGCGATTTAACTATATCGCTCAATTTCATATCTAAAGTCAAAATTTTATGTGGATTTGTTAGTTTTCGTTAGTTCATAATTTTCCTATACAATATCACAAAATCACCAAAAAAAAATCCAAAATAACCTACAATTCGAAATCGAGTATCCAGGAACATTTAAATACTAACTTTTGGTGCCAAAACAAGTACACCCTTTTGCCTAGATTTTGCCTATCCTTGACCAAAATTAAAGAAAAAGAAAAATATATCCTACAAGAAAAACAAGCCCTTTATCCTCCCATTAGATAAGTGTGGTATTGTGAGCGTTTGCACAAGATTTAGCCACAAAATCTTTAGAGGGGGAAAAAAAAGAAAGAGAATAGAAAATAGAAACTCTTTTTGAATTTTTAAACGTACCCAATTATTCACATGGGAAAATTGTACACATTTAACGAACTTATTGCTCTTGCAACACAATTATCATATCCTACACAAAAATAATGTTCATAATCGAGACTCTAAATCCCCACGGATGACATCTACACACCAACATTCCACCCCATAATACATTAAAATAGTTAATCATTGTAGTGCTTGGTGTGAAAGTGTGCCATCACTTTAGGGTTTAAGCTAACCAGAGTCTCACCCAACCCCATTAACTTGTTGACTCATTGACTTGGGAGGCAAGCTTTCCCGGTAGCAATATAGCCTAAAATGGTAACACCCTACACAGCATGCCTCAATGGGACACTTGTCATTCTCGGCTCTAAGACTATTTATTTCGATTTTTTGAATCTTTTAGTTTTGATTTTTTTTTCTATTCTCTTTTTTTAAGCTTCTTTTCTCACAAAAGTAGCAAAGAAATTGAAAGGAATAATACAAATCAACAAGTGGGAGAATCAATCATGGAAAGTTAAGACCATAAGGCAATGGTGATACACAAAGGATTGGAGTCAACAATAATGATGGAATGACAGGGTTAGAATGTCTAAAAAAGACACACTTTCCACTAATGTAACACCCCCAACCCCCAGGGTTAGAAGTATTACCATTTTCTTACTTCCTACTTAAATTATTGGGCGAAATGGACAGGGTTTTGCCTGAAAATTGATCATTTCATGGGCTAAAAGCCCTACAATAAATGCCTGCATTGAATAAAAGTAAATGAAATTCTAAAATAAGCTCAACGGTTACACACTGGAGTTCACAACTCTATGGGTCACTCGCACGTAGTGTGGCAACCGATAACGATCATAACAATGAAGGAAATAAAAGATACAACTCAACGGATTATACATATGGAGTACTGCAGTTCACATTCCAACCTGAAGCTGAAAAGACATGAACTAAAGTGCTTTAGATGAATTAATATGCATTACATGAACTAAAGTGCTTTGTCACATACAATTACAATTCTAGGATACGTCATTTTACATCATTAAACACATAAAACAACTTCTATACGTGCACCCATGACACCTTATGAAGCAAGGGTAAATGCCAACTTAGTATAAGTGAATCGACTTGTACCTATCACATAGAAAACCTGGGAAAAGGGGAAAGAGTAATGGGATAAGCAACCACATGCTCAGTGTGTATTCCCTGACTCTCAAAACCAAAATAGTTGTAGATAATAATACCAATAATTGTCACATATCACATATTTATAATCATATTAGGCAATCATAGTCCCCAAGGACGGATTATTACCTATAAACTTCATTCTAGCCACTCAAACTCGTTTCTAGATCTTTAATGACCAAATTTCCTTACCAATAAGCACTTACTAACAAGCACTTAGGCGCATAGATAAGCAGCAAGAATTATGCACGAAACATTCTTTCATTGGATATGCACATTTGAAAGCTTAAATGTTCGATGCATTATAAGGATATAGCCACGTTTTACTTGAAATTTCATTAAAACTATACTTGGGATCTCATTAATGGGATATGCACAGGAATCATTCTTTCTTTTTTCTGAAAACACTTTACCTGGCCTTTTGAGGCTCATATTCTTTAAAAAGAAATCTCTTTCACATTGGTCCTCCAATGACCCTTATGAGCGTTCGTATCTTATTCATACTAGGCTCTTAATGGCTCTTAAAACCTCTTTTTTTCATGAAATACTTAAAATGGCGAAATGCCAACTACTTGTCTTATTCGTTAGGAGCATACAATTGGCGTAAGAACATCGTTTATTAAGAGAAACATACATAACAACTTAATCACATAAGTGAGGAGACTAAACTCCTAGAGGTACTTTAGAACTGCCATCCCGAGTTGGCCAAACTCGAGTGGCAACATATGCCGATCATGACATACATCATACTATGTTGAGAGATAACTTACATACTTTCGTTCTTAGAATTTAGGCCGGAATCAAGTCACTATCCCTAAATTATCTTCAAGCGTGAATCAAGCCACCATCCCTGAGTCGTCTTAACTTAGCTTACGTTATGCTAGGCGGGATACTAAGCCACCATCCCCGGCTTATCTTAACATAGCTTACGCTATGCCAGGCGGGATACTAAGCCACCATCCTTGAGTCTCAGATTTAAGCTCAAAGTTTCAAGAGTAGCTCCTAGATGTACACATAAGCATGAACACAATTATTTGCAAGTATGCATGCTTACACCTCAACAAC
The DNA here is from genome assembly GCA_002740545.1 of Lophocereus schottii. NCBI lineage: Eukaryota > Viridiplantae > Streptophyta > Magnoliopsida > Caryophyllales > Cactaceae > Lophocereus > Lophocereus schottii. The sequence continues at coordinate 11,569 of NCQV01094474.1, read as the reverse complement.
TGTACTCGTATAGTTAAAAATAGGCCATCATTCGCTAGTAGTTACGGCTACTATTATCTTTAAAACAAGAAAAACCTTCATTTCCGAAACACCCTCACACACATCACAAAGCTTAATGACATAAAAGGGAAGGGATTCACACGTAGCACATTCAAGCACTTCATAGTTCAACTGGGCAGAATAAGCTACACATGGCCTCGAAATCCACACAATTATGGTCAATCACAACCCAGGCTCCCTCCTCGCATAACATCGACCACAAGAACCTCAAAAGCTCTCATTAGTTTGACCCATGGCCATCCAACTACCGACTCGGTTACAATTTCATTTCCATAACATATCATTGTAAAAGTCATAAAGAAATGTGTAAAAGTAGCATACAAACTTACCGAGCAAGCAGCACCTATCCAGCGACACATTATGACATATATAAACGTATATAGTTTATTAACTTAAATATGGCCATCAACGGCCCGCAATGAACAATAAGGCATGAAACTAACTTACATTCATAAATCACAATTAGGGAATAAACATGCCCATTCTATGTCATTTCCCAAAGCAAATCTAGTTGGATTAAGGCTTTCGAGTCTATTTAATTTAACCTAGGTCATTGGGTCAGCATAAATTAACCAATTTAGCATGCATCGGTTTAAGGTATTCTTAGTTCATTTCAAAGGCCACTCACAAACATGAATCAACTAACTTAACACTCATTGATTCAAGCATTCTTAGTTCATTTTGAAGTCATTTTCAAGCATGAATTAGGTAACTTAACGGGCATCGATTCAAAACATTCCTAGATAAATTTCAAGCCACTTTCATGCATGAACTAACTAACTTAACAGACGTCGATTTGAAGCATTCTTAAATAATTTTGAAGCCACTTTCAAGTGTGAATTAACTAAATTAACAGGCATCGATTTAAAGCATTGTTCACTTGCATAATGCCCAATTTGCTAAACATGAAAACCTCACATTATGTCGATTTAAAGGGTATGCCTTCTGCCCAACTAAGGAGACTGTCCTAACCTAATTTAAGTAATATCTTAGACATAACAATCAGTCCAATTAGCATGCATCAACTTAGGGCATTCTGAGACATAAAATCAGTTCGGTTCTGTGCAGTTTTGAATAGCAGCTACACATGCATAAATGTAGCTGAATTCAGTTGAAATAAAGCATGCATAATCACCCCCTTAACTTTACTAATCTTAAACTAGCATCACAACTTGAGGACAAAATCGTTTTTGAAATTACTAATAATTTAGGAAGCAAGATACACCCACTTGGACTCTAAGCTTAGGACTGGTTCTGAGGGCTGTTGGGCTCGATTTAGATGCTGGAAAACCCCAATCCTAGATCCAATTAGCACCAAATGCACGACCAATTGTTGAGACAGAAACCCTAACTCGAATGCTCTGCTAAAATCGAAACCCTAGCTGTCGAATTTAAGGTTTTTGTGCGTGGTTTGGTCGAATTCGACCCTCAATTTATAGGGGAGGTCGATTTTGGGTGTCTAGCTGGATTCCGGCACATGGGCGCCGTGTAGAGCCGACCACAGGCGCGGTTGGTCTTCTCTGGTTCGCGGCCAAATCATAGGGGAAAGAGGTTGGTGGAGGCTGGCGGTGTGTTGGGCTGCGCACAGGGAACACCTTGGTCCTTCCCTACTCCCTGGTGGTGACGTGTGGTTGAGGAAGAAGAAGGCAGGCGATGGTCGCCTAATGTCCCGAGGAAGAAGAAGGAGGAGAGGAGCAGGGGTGTCAGGTTCGGGTTTGAGACCTCGAGGACTCCCTCCCTTTTACTCCGTTTTCCTTTTTCTTTTTTCTTGCTCAATTATTACAACAGCTAGGTTCCCAATCCCAAATACGTTAACGCCCAGTAAGGTTTGGGTTGAAACGTCCTAAAACCGGCATCTTAATCAAATTCAACAACAACAGCAACAACAATTTCATCAACTCAATAGCGATAATAATAATAATGGTTTTGAATAATCGAATTCAAGAAATGACACGTGAGTTATCATCAACTCAAAAATTTTCTAAATGATCAACGACAATAATAATAGTATTAATAGCGACAATAATATCCTTTTTTTAATAAAATTATCATTGGCATAAGCACGTTAATAATAATTTAACTTACATAGTTACTAAAATACGATTTTATAATGTAAAAAAGCAATACAATCAGCTTAACAAAAAATAAAGAATGTGG
>NCQV01094472.1:0-11173 GCA_002740545.1 Lophocereus schottii | reverse complement strand
TGAAGATCTTCCACTAGGAGGTTTGGCACATAAGAATGCCTTATATCTTACTGTTATACATGCCTTCAAAAGTATGTACCCTGTGTTCTAGTTGATAATGGGTTAGTTGTGAATGTCTTCCCTTGGAGAACAGCTAAAAGACTAAGGATCAAGAAAGACCAACTCTCAACGTCATCATCTCACCTATGAGTTGAAAAGGCTAGTGTTGGGCGCTGTTATTCTCCCTATAAATATAGATCATATTGGAAGGAATTTGGAATTCAAATTGTAGATGTTCCAGCTGCCTTTAAGTTACTATTGGAAAGGACCATGGCTTCACAATCACCAAGCAATTCCATCTATCTTGCACTAAAAAGTGAAGATGTGGATAAAAGGGTAAGTGGTTAATATTGAAGGGGACAACTTGTGTGCCACAGTCACTAACAAAGGGTCAATGTTGGAAATAGAGCACAGCTACGATGACGAGGCACTCTATAACTTTGAAATAGTGGTAGTGTTAAAGGATGGCCAAGCTTCTTTTGACTTTGGTCCCTACTCTAATCTAAATGTGAATGCTATCTTTAAACAGTGGGGAAATTTCCAAGGAATAACTATCAGATGAAGAGCACAAGGTTGGACTACCTTTACCTTAACTCAAAAGGGAAATTAAAAATTTGGGTTAGGGTATCAACCCACTCCTAAAGAAGTGACTAATGCTAGGTAAGAAGCCTAAGCCTGAAAAGCTACTACTAGAAATAGGTATCAGAAGCATTACACCATAAGACCTTACCCCCTCACTGTTAGTGGATAGTTCCTTTGTATGGTTCCTTTCTATGACCTTCCTGAGCCTCGCTGCATAGAAGACAAAGGAATCTTATTGCTTGGGTTAGAAGTACTCAGTGACTGCTAGCTATTCGAGAAGGAGGCATTTATTGCTGTAAGAAGGCATCAATCCACTCAAGACTGGTCCACTAAACCAAAAGCAACATCTTTAGGATATTGTTTGGGCAATATTATAAGAAGCAAGAAGACCTACTATCATTCTCTCCCCTGCCATGTCCAATAATAGTTATGACCTTGCAACCTCATTATATAGGCCAACGCCAAAGGTTGCAAGCAAGTGAGTTGAACAGTGGAAGAGTAAGGAAAACTGTTCACTAAAGCTACAAGGGGTAGTTTAGAGAAGTCTAGAATAGAGTCTAAGGGTCAATCTTCAATTTCTATTCCTCAAACTCTTCATTAGATGTACTCATTTTTAATAAGATCAACTCTTTTGCTTATTACTTATCTTATTCCTCTCCCCTTTAATGCTTTGCCTTTTATGATGAAAATGAAGACATAACTCAAAAGATCTAATTAAAGTAATGGAGAATCATAAAAATCAAACTTCTATAATCTAAGACACAATATTAATCAACTTAGGGACTCATGAAGATCCCCGTGCGCTTACAATAAAAAAATCATTAACTTTGGAGGAGCGAGAGAGCTTAGCCTCACTTTTATGAGAACTCATGGATGTCCTTGCATGGTATTATAAAGATATGCTAAGCATAAACTGAAATATTGCTGGCAGAAGATTGCTCTCTATCCAGATGCTAAACTGGCAGAACAAAAACTTTGTAAGATAAAACTAGAATGGGCCTTGAAAATAAAAGAAGTGCATAAACAGTTGGATATAGGGTTCATCAGGGTTGTGAACTACCCTCAGTGGGTAGCAAATATTGTACCAGTTTCAAAGAAAGATAGAAGGGTAAGAATGTATGCAAATTTTAGGGAACTTAGTAAGGCAAGTCCAAAAGATAACTTTCCACTACCATATAATGATATTCTAGTCGAAAACACTATTGGGCATGCTCTATGCTTTATTATGAATGTTTGTGTTGGTTATAACCAAGCCAAGATGGCACTAGAGTACATGGTAAAGATTACCTTCATTACCCCTTGGGGAGCCTATTATTATACCGTAATGCCATTTAGGTTGAAGAATGCTAGAGCTACCTATCAAAGAACAGTTACCACCCTATTGCATGCCCTAATGCATAGGAAGGCAGAGGTAAACTTAGATGATATGATCATAAAGTCTAAGGAAAGGGATGGAGATGTTCCAACTCTTTGGAAGTTCTTCACTAGACTTAGAAAATACAATATGCGCTTAAACCGTGCATTTAGAGTCAACTATGGGAAGTTGTTAAGATACTTGGTTAGCATTAGCGGAATTGAAGTTGATCCCTCAAAGATTAAAGCAGTACAGGAAATTTCGCTGCCTAAGACTGATAAGGAAATACAAAGATTCCTGGGTCACCTACAATATATCAGCTGCTTCATATCAAAGTTAGTGATGGTATATGAGCCTATCTTCAAGACATTAAAGAAAGAAATAAAGCTAGAATGGGTTCGGGAGTGCTAAGGAGCATTTGATAAGATCAAGGAGTACTTATCTATACCTCTACAATCTGGCATTCCCCTCATGCTCTATCACACAACAACAACCACTATAATGGGGGTCATACTAGCCCGGAAAATAGAAGGGGAGGAAAGAGTCATCTACTACATAAGTAAAATGTTTCTTGAATGTGAAATGCATTACATACCTTTGGAGAAGACCTAATTCACCTTAGTATGGATGACCAACAAGCTTAGGCATTATTTGTTAACCTATATAGTACATGTGATATGTCGATATAGGATATTTGCATCAACTATTGAAAAGCAGTAAGGTCACCAGGTGGACGATAATGCTATCAGAGTTTAAGTTACATTACATACCGTAGAAATCCATTAAGGGATTAGTCGTGTCCCACTTCTTGGCAAACTTCCCAACTGAAGATCAAGAGGGAGAAACCTTTGATTTCCCTAATGAGGAACTCCTTTAGGTAGAAGAAAATGTTTAGGCAATGTATTTCGATGGACCTTCAAACCAAAAAAGATTTGGGGTAGTCATAATGTAGTATCCCGCAAAGAGGCACATACCCCTATTTCTGTCAAGTTGGATTTCGAGGTTATAAACAATGTGGTAGAATACGAAGCCATTATTATTAGGTTACATGCTGCAGTAGAAATAAGAGTAAGTATCTGCGGCTACATAGAGACTCCAATTTGATAATCAATGAAAACTAAGCAAAAATAGAGAGTGGGAAGTAAGTCTTGGACCATGCCAAGCTCACATGATGGATCATACCAAGAACTCTGCTCACATCATTTATATTTATTTCTGTCCTGAGGATAACCAATTGGTTGATGCCCTAACAAAGCTAGCTTTAGTGGTCAATATTCTTAGTGGCATCCATTCGATGTCGTTAACAGTCAAATGGACACCAAGCCAGCTCATTGTTATACAACATTCACTAGTATCTGACGAAGAAAGAATACCCAATAGTATCCTCTCCAAAAGCTTAGTAGGCATTAAGGTTGTTAGCTTCCTAGTACTTTGAGGATACAGGAAAACTGATTAAGAAGACAAATATGGGAATAAACTTACCCTGCATAACTTAAGATCCATCTGTGGACCATGAACCATTAGTGACAGGCCTAAAACCACAACAACTCTTCGTTTTCCTTGGCTTGTGTGGCAGAGAATCAAGGGTGGTTGCAATTTGAAGAGTGCTCGGCTACTTGAAGGAAAAAAAAAACCCGAACCCTAGAAATCTCTCAATAGTTTTGTAATTTTTATCACCTTTTGGAGTAAAAAGAAGATCGGAAGAAGGATTGCTTGCATTTGGAGCCTTGAAGATTGAAGAAATTGTAATGAAACTCCATTGTTGCTAAGTTTTCTCTCTTGTTCTTTAAACTCAGTAGATTAGTTTTTTTGATTGTTTTTTCCTTTATTGGACAATTGTGTTCATTTTTAATCATCATGAGTGAGTAGTTTCTCTAGTCTTCGGATTTGATAGCCAAGTTATGAACATGGATCCTTAATCTTCATCAATAATACGCTTAGTCTTCTTTGGGAAGTTTCAATCTATCTTGTGCATGAACGTTGTGAGTAGTTTTGGCCAAATTAACTTGCAAATATCAAATATTTGGATGAAATAGTGAAAGGAGAAATCCGCTATTAGATTGACAAGTATAGACCTAATATAATTGCTTCTAAAAGAAAGTCGCATGTTGAAAGAAAATTTAACAACGTAGATTCTAAATTTTAGACTAAATCAAGAATCCATTTGAAAGAATGGCAATATGCTTCGTCTAAATAGTTCAATTCATTTTGAAAGAAAGAATTGGATATTATATGATTGTCATCCTTTGCTTCATCCAAATTAGAGTAAATCATAGACATTATTTATCTGATTTGGTTCATAATTGGTGAAACAAATCCCATGGCATTTTTAATTGATAGAAAGTCGCTTAGCAGTGACAGATTTATTTATTTAGAAAATTCCCCAAAACCGTTTTATACTTGCTTAGAATTCATGCAAAGGATAAACTTAATAGATTGCGTTGGTCCTTGTGGGAAAGTTATTTTATCTAAACTACAACACCTGTGCGTTTGCGGGCTTATAAAGTTTTTGTTGCCGTTGCCGAAGACCAAACTTTGTCAAATATTGAGTTAGTTCTTCCCAATTTGACTAAGTATTTCTTTTTTCTTTTCTTGTTTGATTTGCCTTGGTAGTGTTTGTGGAGTTTTTGTAGGAATTATGCCCTTTTATGTAAAGTTATTTTCGCTTTGAATTTGATCCCAAGATAGAAGAGACCTTTCATTCGAGGTGAAAAAAGCTTTGGTTAGAGGAGCAAAGACTTACAACCTCCAAGTATGGTGGGCAGTGGAGCAGATCAACGAAGGATGCTTCAGGACTTTTTACCCCAGGTGTCCATGGGATCACATCCAGTATTTCCAGGCCAACGGTAGAAGCCATAATTTTGAGATGAAACCGACCCTTATATTTATAGTACAACAATCTCAGTTTAGAGGCACTCCGACGTAGGATCCAAATCTACACCTCTCAGTCTTTTCAGAGGTGTGTAACCCTTTGAAGCTCAATGGAGTTTTAAGCGAACCCATCCGACTTCAGTTATTTCCCTTCTCATAAGGGACAAGGCATGGGCATGGCTTCACTCATTGCCTCTATGGTCGTCACTACATGGGACAAGCTCACCAAGCTTTCCGTCCCAAGTTCTTTCCAACTAGCAAGACGACGAGTCTAAGAAACCAAATCACCACATTTGCTCAAAGGGAAGATGCATTGCTCTGTGAATCTTGGGAGTGGTTTAAAGACTTGTTGCGGTTATGCCCACTTCATGGACTCTAGCGATGGAAGATTGTGCAAACCTTCTATAATGGGGTTATTCAACCGGTGAGGTATACTATAGATACAGCAGAGGGTGGCACGTTGATGAACAAGACAGAGGATGAGGCCTACAGCGTAGTTGAGGATATGGCGTTCAATAACTACCAATGGTCCAACAAGAGAGGTTAACCCAGGAGGGTTGGAGGTAAGTTAGTGTTTGATGCTATTACTTCGCTAAATGCTAAAGAAGATGCTATGTCTTAAAGGTTGTAACGATTGAATAGTTGTTAGTTCAAATGTCGCTAAATGCTAAAGAAGATACTATGTCTTAAAGGTTGTAACGATTGAATAGTTGTTAGTTCAAATGTCCCTTTCCCATATGTGAAATATGTGGTTCTGTTGATCATTTGACTATGAATTGCCAAATTGGGAGTCCATTTGCCTAAGATGCTAGTGACCAGGTCAACTATGTTAACAATTTTAATCTTAGACCGACCAATGACCCATTTTCCAATGCATACAATCCGAGTTGGAAAAATCACCCTAATTTCTCCTATAGGTCTAAGGTCGCTTTTGTGCCCCAATTGAATGCTGGACTAACCCTGAGGTTTCAATGGCCACCCTATCCCTAATAAGCACCTTAAAAGTAGCTTTTGGAGCAACAAAAGTAGGATAAGTATTATTAAGCAATTAGCCACTACGGTTAATATGCTTAATACTCATAACAAGATATTGGAAGCTCAAATTACCATCAAGCTGCCTCTTCATCTACAACCCTAGGTAGACTTCTTAGTAAGCCTGAGCCTAATCCTTATTAGTAGTGTAATTATGTTATTTTGAGAGAAGGATTAGAGGGTTTTGAGGGTGAAGAGGTGCACAAAGCTGTGAGTGAGGAATAAAGTGACATGCTTGAGACTATAACTTTTAGAGAGGGTTGTATTCTAGAGGTTCCTAAAGAGTAAGATCCCAGTAACTTTTCTATTCCTTGATTGCTTAGAAATGTGAGCGTTGCTAGGGCATTATGTGATCTTGGTTCAAGTGTTACTATGGTGCCCTATTCTATTTTCTAAAAGCTTGACTTAGGACAATTGCAACCAACACTTATTTCACGCCGATTCGCGGATGGTTCCGTGAAGTGCCTTTTGGGTATTTTCGGCGATATTCCAATAAAAGTAGGTGATTTTTGTGTGGTTGATGACCTAGATATCTCCGAAGATACGTATGCTCAGATTATTCGAGGGAGGCCCTTCTTGGTCACTTCTGGTTGCAACATAGATGTGAAAAGTGGGAGGTTAACATTTGATGTGAGGAAGTGTCATGTTAAGTTTACCTTGTTTGAATATCGAGTTTTTCCTCCTCTTCATTTGCTTATGAAGAGATGAATTTTCATGAGAAAGAGTCATATGATGATTTATGTCATACTGGCCCTCCTGTATTTGATTCTGTTTGTACTAAAGGCCCTGACCTTGACTATGTTAAGTTGGAATTTAATGCACTTGTGCCACCTAGCATAACCAAGGATGGGCCTTATGCCACTAGTGAGGGTTTTATACATGATTATTATGGGTTTGCTCAAGTGTTATTGTCTTTGCCTCCTATGGATGATATTGAGTATAATATTGACTTAGGAGTTGAGTTTGGTAATGGACCGTCTGATGGAGCGCACTATAAGTTCACTTTGTATACGGATCGTGCTATTTGGTGCTACCTGATGATGAAGAACAATCTTCATCTTAAACTCCTGAGATGGTACCTTTTATTGCAAGGGTCCAGCTTTGTGGTCCGTGATAAAAGGAGTTTGGGAGATGTGGGGGAGCTAATTGAGAAGCCCTATACCTACACCCTTTTTTGACCCCAAGTCAACACAAAAGTGAAGGTCGAGCTCTCGATCTTAAAAGAGTGCTTCTTGGGAGGTAATCCAAGTTTTCCCTTTACTAGTTGTTTCTTTTTGATGCATTTTCTATTTTAAAAAAAAAAGAGAGCAGGAAAAAACAATACAAAAGTATGCAAAAAAAAGAAAGGAAAAAGACAAAAAAAGAAGAAACATCGAAAAAAGTAATAAGAGTTTTAGAGGCTTTAAATAGAAGCTACCATGAACCCTTAGTGGTGTCTAACCCGGTCCCTAGAGCCTCTGTTAAGAAATCAAAAACGTTGAGGAAACAGAGCCGACCACGAGGGTCCATTATGGTCCCCACGGTCCGTGGTGGGCCTGTTCGTCCATAGTCAAGGATTTTTCATGTCTTTTGACCCGTTATTTCACTCATTCATCTTCAACCTGGTCTCTCTCTCTCTCTAAACTCTCTCCTTCTCTCTCTACAAACTCCAATAACACCCATCTTACCTACCTTCAATTTTTAACCAATTCTCATCAAGATTTTTTTCTAATTTCTCCACCTACCTTCCAAATCTCCTTTAAATTTTCCTTTTCTACTTTTCTTTCTCTCTCATTTATTTCTACCCACAACCTTTTTCTCCCACATTCTTCAAACACTTCCATTAAACGTTCTAATCTTTCAAATTTTCATCTTTTCTTCCATAATCCTTCCCCAATATCTCTTATTTGCACAATTTTTTCATTTTAGTACCGTTCTCATCCATTTTCTTCATAGTCAGGTTTTTCAAGAGCCTCTACCCATCTAAATTCCAACCATAGCACCTAGGAAAAAATGAGGACTACTCTAGGAGCAAGGACATTAAGCCAAGCTCCCAACGAGTTTCCTGAACCTCAACTATTATTTGAAACTGAGATAACCGGCCTAACCCGCTTTTATTTAACTAATCCTGAACATGTTGCTAGATATAATGCTTTGAGTAGTAAACTTCTTGTAGCTACTCAACATTTTGATGAGGATTTCTTAACTAGATTAGGCCTGGTAGATGATATTTGTTGGTTATTTGCTCATGGGGGCATGGGTCAATTTATTGACACTCAGAACCATACATATCGTGAACTTACTTTAGAATTCTTAAGTACATTGCATGATGAAGTCACAAGTGGTCCTTAATGTCAAGATTATTTGAATATGGAGTTTTGTGAGCTAAATTTAAGTGATTTTAATAGCATATTTAGTTTTCCACCTAATTTGGATTTAGACCGATGACATGGGCCTAGGGAGTTTAATCCTAATACTTTTTGGTGTACCTTAATTGATAATTACCAATATGATGCTAGTCACACCAAGGGTACTATTATTCGAAACCCCTGTATTAGAGTAGCCCAATGTGTCCTTGCTTGTGGTTTGTTTGTTCAGGAGGATAGTTTGTATGTACCTCCATCCTAGGTATATTTCTTACATAGTATGCTAAAAGGGACACGAATTGTCCCTGCTTCATTTTTTGCCAATCAACTATTGAGTGCAACTACTAGTTTTGCTAAGAGGATACTAGTTGGAGGCCTTATCACCCCTATTGCTAGGTCGGTTGGTATTGAGCCTAACCCTGATGATCGAGTGTCAGGTCCAGAGCGATTAGCCTTGACTGCCTTTAAACAAATGAAATTTTGTACAATGGAGGGCGGTAGGATTTGTTGGATTTATCCTGCAAACAGGCTTATGCCTCTTCCCAATGTTGACTATACTACCCTTTTGAACTTGGATAATCTTTCATATGCTGGCTGAAAGGAGTTAGTTCACCCAGAAACTCCTCCTTCTCCTCCTTCTCAACCATATTTAGGTGCCTCCAGTTCCTCTCGGCCTTCCTCTTCCCAAGACTACCCTGATACCCACAACACCCTTCACTCTATCCAAGAGGAACAAATCTCCTTATGTGCTTATGTCCAATCTGAGCATATAGCCCTCTGTGACTTTGCTTAGGAGTGGCATGACGAGCTCCATGGGATGATTGCTTCCTAGAACCAATTTCCAAGACTTCAAGGATTGTTTAGACACTTGACGTGATTGGTATATATCTCAACCCCACGCACCTCCTCCTTTTTAGTTGTGTTTCCCCCTTCCCAATGACTATCTGTGCTTACATCGAGGATAATGCTTTGTCCAAGCATGGGGGAGTTGTGTGTTTATTTGTGGATATGTGTATGATGTGGTTGTGTGATTAGTTTGCAAATTAGGTCATGCATTTTTGTTTAATTAAAGCATTCTTGGTTAAGCATTTGGTTTTTTTAGGTTCCTTTGACTAGTTTTAGTCTTATATTGGAATTTTCAATTTTTAGTTGCATTTTAAGTTTGGCATGCATATAAAAAAACTAAAAAATGTTGTAACAATAGAAAAAAAAATCCTTCGATGATGAGTCTTTAGTGTAAGTAGTTTTCTTTGGCTTAATTTCACCTTTTAGTTATGCCCAATTATGCATAAAATTTGATAATGAGTTTTTGAAATGTGCTTCTTGATTTGACTATCAAGTTGAATGTGAATTGATTTCTTAAAAGACTCTTTGCATGAATAATTGACATGTGAGATTCGATGAGTTAGTTGAACTTTGGTAATTGTCTTGTGAGCTTTTGAGCTTAATTGGACTAATTTCTCAATTTTAGTCCTATATTCATTTTCATGTGTGGTTCTTCATAGATTTCAAATCTTTAGAACTTGCTTTGACTCTTGTTCAAAATCACATTCAGCATGCACATTTAGGTAATATTATTGAGACATTCTTTGGAACTTATGAGCTATATTGACCAAAAAAGCCACCCTCGTTAAGTCTTATTTATCTCTGGCTACCTCTTTTGAGCCTTGCCAATGTTTATTGATGTAAACCTCTAAACAAGCCCTTGTCCAAATACATGTCTACCTTGTTTAGCCAAGACTACAGGGTTCTATTCCCTAATTTGGGGTGGTTTGAGGGTGATGTTATGAGATGTGGCTTGTTTGGATCCGTTTGGTTTAGCTATTATGAGTTGGATTGAGAAGTGTGGCAAGGTATTCAAAGTGCTATGCCATGATCATTCTTTTGGATATGTGAGAAAAAAAAAGAGAAAATGAAAAAGAGGAGCACATATGCGGAATAAAAATGTTTCAGCATAGATGTTATTTGGAATGCCTTACCACTTTCTCTCATTTAGAATCGACTAGAGGGGATTGTAAATATCTTTTATGTGTGTTGGATTGAGTAGTTCATTTTATGCATCAGGAAGCGATGGTCTTTGCCTTTAGTCTTTGGCTTTGAGCTCCACAAATCCCAAAATGTTTGTTCTCTTTCAAACCTGTACCCTATAACCCTATTACAACCCTATTGAAGTCCTCATGATTACCTTGTATGTTTTGCATTTTCAAGATGGTGAATTTGAGAGTTTTATCAAGCTTATGGGAGGTTTGATTCTTTGGAATGAGATTTGAGAGAACCGTTATATATTTTAAAACACATGTGAGTGTTGAGTGCTTCATTACTCAAGTGAGGTTCTACCGGTTCTTTTTGCTTAAATTAACCCAAATGTCAGTATGAGTGTTAAATTGGATTAAGCAATTGATCTAATGTTTGATGAGATAGTCTCTAATTGTGTTCTCTAAAGCTTCATTCTTATCTGTTTTGCAAAGTTTTCAATCATAGTTGGGCTAACTTCTTGAGTTGGTTTAGCTATTGATGCTGCTACTTATGTTTACCTAAGGAGATTACTCATCATAGTTGTCGTTTCATTAGTTTCTTAGGGACAAGCAACCATTCAAGCACGGGATAGTTTGATAAGTACTTATACACCATATCATTTTAGGGTCACTTTGATGCATTTTTAGGGGATTCATGAGGTTTATGTTTAGTTTTTACCCCAAAAATCCTATTTTACGCTTGGGTGTAGTGCTTTGATGACTTTTGCAATGTTTGAGACCTTTTTGGTCAAGCATTGACCCTTAAAAATCATCCTTATGATTCACCACGGACGTTCCCAGTCACCATGTCCATGGAGAAAGAGAAGAATAAGAGAACTCCGAGTCAGAGTCGACCATGTACCGTTCGTGGTGGTGGTTACGGTCCATGGCAGGCCTGAAACTATAGCAACTCTTTGTTTTCCTTGGCTTGTGAG
>NCQV01094471.1:1810-19732 GCA_002740545.1 Lophocereus schottii | reverse complement strand
CCCCCGGGGGGGGGGGTACACAGCCAGATGCAAAGAACCCTCTGCCTCCTAAGAGATCATGTAACAGCCCAGCAACTTTCCCGCTTGTGATATTATCCGCTTTGGGCCTTCGGCCCTCACGGCTTTAAAACGCGTCACAAGGGTGAGGTATCCAGCCCCTTATAAGAAAGACTTCGTTCGCCTCAAAGCCAGCCCCGTGTCGGTGTGTCCGCGAGGACGCCGGGCCCCTGAGAGGGGAGTGCGACTGGAGAGCCAGTCCCACATCGGCAGGTGAGGCGAACGAAGGCTTCCTTATAAAGGGCTGGATACCTCACCCTTGTGATGCGTTTTAAAGCCGTGAGGGCCAAGGGCCCAAAGCAAACACACGAGCGGGAAAGGTGCTTGGGCTGTTACAGATCAGAATGGTAATTTCACCATTAGAAGAATCATACTGTCGCATTCTATTGTCGGAAGCAATCACAGCAGGCCACAATGGAACAACGCATATAAAATGACTATTAGCTTCCTGAAGGCTTCTTGCTCAGCCAAAAATTTTCACAACAGAGTGTTGGTTTCAACGCAGCTGCACAAAAGTGGATTGCATATGTATATATGATTTGTACGGCTGAATTATTGGCAACTTGATGAAGTTTAATTCTTGTAAACATACATCACAGGCTCTTTTAACACGTAGTGATCACATAATCAGCTCAACATGGCAGCCAAGATCCTTGAGTGCTGGCGATAAGAAGGATTCTAATCCATTGCTCCTAATAGCTTATCACAGGAAGCACTCTGGCCAGTCTGGCTCAAGTCCTCAAATCCAAAGACATTCCAAAACACAATCACAGTCCGATGGTCAACATCTTGCAGCTCTGTAATAACCCCGTCTCTGAAGAAGAGGGAACAGGCCACCACTCTAAATCTCATTAAGCTCATACGATGCCATGCCAATGACAAATTAATTAAAACCTTATGGCAAAGTATAAAGTGGGAATAGTGGCACGAAGAATAACAAGACTCAAAGGAGAACATCATTTCTGCATCTGAACACGACAAATAAACAGTCACAGATTTGCAATTGGAGTGAGTGACCAATGTGAACAAATTACTCCTGAAGACAACATAACACAGGACATGAGAACAAAGCGATGGGCATATTCAAGTACATGCATATGTGCAAGAAAACCCAACATCAACCTCTTAGAAATGCGGAAAACTTATCATCCATATTTGACTAACCAATTATTAAAAGAATTTGCTTCTCAAAATCCACGCAGACAGTCTCCACAGAATTTGATTTCCTTACTGAAACCAAGCAACCATTCTTCCAAAATGTTACCACAAGAAAATGGAAAGGCCTCAAAATGAGGTCTTTGCTTGGCATGCAGAAATTAGGAAACATTCAGCATTGTTTATCTCCACAGCATTTGATGATCGTGCATTTCAGCTGAAACAAGACATCAGCATGTACTTAACCTCACAACCTAAACTAATTCAGTCTACTTATGCAAATGTGGTATCCTCCTTTTATAGATTAAAAATATAATCTTAATTCTTTCGCAATAATCTGCACAATGCTATGTGAATCCCTCTGCTTGCTTTGGAAAATCTTCAAATTTCTTCCATTCTAAATACAATAGGGAGCAGCGCTAATGTTGGCTGTGGTACTGGGACTCAAGGATAAAGATCAATTATGGGTGCAGGTCACAAGGTCAGGTTTAAGTATTGTGAAGAAGTTCTGACAGATTTTTGTCGAGAATGAAGTGTCCAATTGTATCAGGGTATCCAAGAACCGGATGCAGGGACGGAGCCAGAGTTCAAAGTAAGGGGCGAGGCGAGATTAATAATACACATAACATAAACTTTAATAGTACTAAAAATAAGTGCGTAGCTAATACATTCAAGAAAGTTGTCATCGATGAGATCTCATGTTTTGAAAGTAGCATGACTTCGTCGTTCGACAAACTTTTAAAAAGATTTCCCAAAAAAATAAAAATTACACGAGAGGCACCTCGAGGAGTTGAACCCAACATGAAGCAATAGGTAGCCAACCAATCTGCTATGCACTCCTTTGTGAAGTATCTAAGAACTAATTAACATATATATATATATATATATATATATATATATATTGTTTCCACCAGAATATCCCACATTTAATTTTTTTTTTCAAAAAGTTGGGGATCAATTGACCCCCCTTGCCCCTTAATGGCTCCGCCGCTGACCGGATGTCCATACTTTCGCTTCAAATGAAGGGTTCCAATAATGCAAGAATTGCCAACGCATAAACTCAACAACTCGTTAAGTTGTCATGCCATTCTATCATCATCCAGGTCTAGAATCTAGACAAATCGGCCTTCCAGTTTCTAGTTCCAGTTTAACTAGCTCAAAGATCATTCCACCTTACATGAGATTATTTCAACTTCATGCAGCTCTCTAATTGCTTTTCCATCTCATACAATGCCATGTCAGATCGGCCCTTAGGTAACCTAAGTCTCGTTGGAGCAATCCTGGATGCTTTAAAAAACACCCCTACAAGTACTACACGCTCAGGACTTAAACCATGGAAATGCCATTTTGTGGAATTCACTAAAGCTTTATTTATGCTCTTTGTACGTTACCAAGGCACATTGGTTTGTCATTTGAAAAATTTGAACCTTTGTAGCAGGTGCAATTAGACGCATTGAATCAATTGCATGAAGGGCATGATCAAGGTACAAAAAAGCCATGTCCTCCTAAAAGCAATGAGCTTCTCAGCATAAATCGTAAGAACATCAAATAAACAGCTCCGTCAAAATGCCATGTGCTTCCTATCTCTATCGAATCATTTCAGCAGTTGAGCAGTGGACTCAAACGTACTACGTAAGTGGGTAGCCAAACAGAGTAAAGCACTCACCTCAAATTCGAGTACAAGAAGCATCAAAATCATCAGGAGCAATACGGGCAATCCAATTACTGAGGGTCTTCTTCAGATCAAAATGGTTTACAAAGGCCAACTCATACATAGAGCACAGATTAACAACAAGCGTTTCATTCAGGGCTGCAGTGGGAACCCTCTCAAGTGAATTCTCCACAACTTTGATAGAATCAGTCAAGTCTCTCAAATACATCAAGCAAAGGGCCTTGTTGTTAATCGCCACTGCATCAGAGGCATCCCTCTCAATGCATTGATCATACTCCCGGACAGAAGATACATAATCCTTGCCCACCATGTAAAGCAAGGCCTTGTTCCGACCCACCAAGTTCAAATCCTCAACCGAACTCTCTTTCTTCTCCAAAATCAATTTCTCGGCGAGGTTGAACGAAATCCTAGCCTCATTCAGATCCCCGAACTGCAGCTGAACATACCCTAGCTTAGATAGCAAGTAGGGATTGTGCCTATCTCTGTTAAGCAGATACCTAAGGAGATTGAGACAAACACCGAACTCCTTCTGACTGGAATGAATACTGATTATTGTCCCGATCACCAATTCCTCCCTCCTCCGCCAAACCCTACCCCTAGAAGAACACTCATCGTCCTTTTCAGCATCAATGCGAGATCTGACAAAATTAAGGAGGAGGTAGAGACGATCAAGAGAGTCCGGCGACTTGAGGAAGGTAGGGAGGAGTGCGTGGATCCATCGGAGAGAGAAAGGCACCATCGAGCCTTTCCGATTAGGGTAAATATTGGGGAATGCCTCGTATCGGTAGGAAGGGCTGTCGAGATTTTAGACGGAGGACTCAATGTCTTCCATGGCTTCGGTGAAGCGGCGGAGCTTGGTGAGTGCGATGGCGTTGAAGGTGAGATAGACGAGGTGTTCGTGAGGGTAGCGGAGGAGAGAGAAAGATCGAGCCTGAGAAACCTTCTCTATGATGGTGAGCCATGATCCGCGCAAAGCTAGCTCCTGAAGCGCTGCTACCTCGTCGCTGATCAGCGCGTCCACGTTCTGTGAGTCGGCGCTTCCAGCGTCGCCACCTTCTACGGTCGCCGGAGGTTCTCGCTCCGGTGATGATTCCATGGGAAATGGAGATGGCAATTTGAGAGTTGGTCAATATGGTGGGTAGGTTTGGGTTCAATATGGGTTGAAGCCCAGCCCAATTACTTCACTGGTACCTCACTCCCTGGTCCCTAAGTGTTCACAAAATAGCCTAACATCCTCAAGTCATATCCACACTCCACACAAAAGAGTTTAGTAGTCTCGTTCTCGTTACACTTTTCACGCGAAACGCTCTCACTAAAGAATTTTTATAACAAACCTATGATAGATAGGACATTGTAGAACGAGACGAGAGCACGTAAAACTTTAGCAAAAATAACCACAAATTTTTTTCGGTTGATAGTGTGACTGACACTAATAAGCGTGAATCTAGCTCCTATGTGATGATCAACAGTCATAACATATCAATTATTGTATATTATTTAACCTACATTAGAAAAAGTAACCAACCATCGTATTCGGGCAAGAGTTTTTCGGCGATTCGGAGATAATGACGTAGTAGTCGCCCTCAACAACCACCTTCCCGAAGCATGCATGGCGGGCTCCTGGAGCAGACCACAAGAATCACAACGAGCATCAACCTCTTGCACTTTCTTGGCAAGGGCCACCCTTGAGGGCAAACAATCAGAGCACGCCCGCCAAGCGAACATGTTCATTCTTGGTGGAACGTGAGGCCCCAAAACATCTTTCCAAAAACGTTGCATACTTGCATGGACTCTGAACTAGAACTCGGGGCACCTCGGTCAGTCAGCTGGGGGTGATAAGACGATAAATCGACTTGACTGTGAGCTCTGCAGAGCTGGAATAGTGCGCAGAAAGAGTGTCTTTGGGCCAGGAGGTACAGATGGGCATATTGAGGATAATGTCAGCATAAATGGGGAGGAACGACAACTTCACAAGATCACGATCCCATGCATGCACCCTTATGCTTGTCAATTAAGTCAGCAACACGAAGGAGCAGGGATGGGAGTTGCACCCGAATTCGAAAAATCTGTCCTGAACGCACCCCATTTATAGCGGGTATGGGTACGAAAACTTATTTAAAAAATGGGTATAAGGTGGGTGTAGGTATTGCGTTTGAAAATGGGTATGGGTATGGGTATGGGTATTCTTAAAATCCGTAACCCATTGTGTACCCGATTTGCTGATAAAAGGTGACCAAAATATAGTAAAATCCAAAAATAAATATTTGGCATGAAACTCTAAGTGTATAGTATTTATTTATGTAAAAATGAAAAATTAAATTTTTTTACATTTTTAACTTTCGTGAGTTTATCCGACATGAATTTTAGTAGTCTCGCTTAAAATTGCTAATTAAATATACTGTGTATGCAAATATGAGTTGAATATGGGTGACACTTTACGCACTCTATATATACCCGAATAAAACCAGTAAACCCGAAAAACCCGATGGACATGGGTATGGGTACAACCATCCAAAACCCGATTGGTATGGGTATCGGTATAGGTATGACTTTTGAAAATAGATATGGGTGCGAGTATAGCTCAATCCGCCCGAAACCCGGCCCATGCCCATCCCTACGAAGGAGCCAAGCTTAAATTTTAACTAGGGTTAGGACTTTGAAAGAATCCGGTCCTGGTGTCCATTTAGAGTCCCAGATGTTGAGGGACCAGCCATCCCCCACAACCCAACAAGAGTCTTTCTCAACCACCCATCTAGGGCAAGAGTGCAAGACTATGGGCGGAGCTACATTGGAGCAAGGGGAGCAATTGACCCCTAGCTTTTTGAGGAAAAAAATTAAATATGGGATATTTTTGTGGATAAATAAAGTAGATATATATTAATTAGTTCACATGTAGTTTGCAAATGTATGCCTAGCAGGATGGTCGGCTATTCTTTATTTGTTTTAGGGGGTCACGGGTTCAACTCTCATCACTCTCCTTCTGTGGTGCCTTGTATTTTTTTTTTTTTTGAGTATTGCCCATTTATTTTTTTTAATTTCTGCATCTCGACTCTTTAGTCTTGCTTTCCTTTCCTCCTCAGGCACACACTCTCTCTCTGCCCAGCCCACTGTCCACGCACTCTCTCTTTTACTCTTTGCAGTCTACCCAGTTCAGTCGCTGATCGGCCGATGCTGCCGGCCGCCATGCCTGCCACTAGTGCTGCCATTTGTGCAGGCAGCCGTCTCCACTCCTCCTCAGCTCTCCTCCTAACTCCTGATTCCCAAATCCCAATTTGAGGTAACTCTCAAAAATTCTCAATTTTTATTTTTAATTTTGTTATTTTGTAAATAATTTTGTTTATTTTACTGATTTTAGTTAGATTTATGTTAAATAATTGATTAACTTAGTGAATTACTCATGATTCATGAATTGAAAAATGAGGATTTTAACATAATTGTCTTGTTGGTCGTTCTTGGTTGAAGATTTAAAATTGGACTAATTTAGTTTGTAATTGCTTCCTTATTTATGTTTAGTTTACTAATTTTTATTGAATTCGGATTGAATAAGTAGTTAATTTAGAGATTTACTCATCAATTAAAAAAATTAGATTTTGTCTTTCTTGATTGAGAATTTAAAAATTAGAATTCGGGTAATTTATTGATTGTTGTTTGTTTATTTGTGTTAAATTTATTGACTTTAGATAAATTTGTATATTATTAATCTCATATCCCCTTACTTTGAATCCTAACTCCGCCCTTGGGCAAGACATAAACTTCTTCACGTATAACTGGGCTTCGATCCCAAAGCTGCATCAAATAAGCCATAACTAGGGAAGTATTCGGCTCTGAGGACCCTGTAAACAACAGATTGGTCCGCATGCAACAGACACTAGACTTGCTCAGCCAACAGGGCTAAATTAAAAGTTTCAAGATCCAGAAAGCCAAGCCCGCCACAAAACTTGCTCTCACTCGGTTTGTCCCTAGAGACCCAATGAATTCTTTGCTTTGTCGTCTCCGTGACCCCACCAATAGTTGCAAATGGAGGATTGAATGGTCTGGGTAAAATCTCCTGGGAGTTCCAAAACACTCATGGCATGTGTAGGGATGGCCTGGGCAATGACTTTTACGAGCACCTCCCTGCCCTCCCATGAAAGATTCTTACTTAACTACTCGTTAATGTGCTTGCAAATACGATCCTTCAGGGGCATGAACGCTTGCTTCTCAGATCTTTCAAATCTGGCTGGTAGCCTAAGGTATTCATCATAAGAGAGAACCTCCCGAATGTCCAGGGTGAGGAATACTTCATTCTTATATTTTCCTTAATAATTCAGCATTTTCAGTATATTTAAGCATGTTTAACATGTTTCAGCAACTTTCAGTATATTTCAACATATTTCAACAATAAGTATCCAAAAATACTTGTTATAAGTTGAAAAGAACACGTTGGTGTAAGGACTGTATTGAAACTGATTATTGGAATATTACGTCCCTATTTTATGACCAATTCAAAATTTTTTAGGTATTATTTTTTTTTGATAAATATTTAGTAAAATTAATAACATGAGATTAATAATTATTAGAATAAAGATGGAAAAAATGAGAATTATTAATTTTATTATGTGTGCCCTTACATGATTTGATTTTAAAGGTCAACCCATATCATAAATTGCCCCAAACTTTTTTGAATAAATTTAAAAAGGTTAAACATATATATATATAGCCCAAGTAGATCAACTTGTGAGGTAGATATGTCATATACTCCCTTTTTGTTTTAAAGAGTTTCATTGGCAGTTAGCTCTTTCGGGTCAAAGATTACTATGGGTAGCTACTTCAAACTAGGAAGCACTAAATTCTACGTTCGCTTCTGATGGCTTCTTTCAATCACATTTAATACCACTGATTCTAGATAGACTTCCGTGTTAAGGTCAACAGAGTATAGAGTTGACCATCATGTCAACTTAGGAGAAAAAAAAAAAATGCCTAAAATGGCAAAATTGTATTAGAATTGATTAATTCTTATGAGGACTGAAGGGATTTTGCCAATGCGCACGCAAATAGCTGTGCATTGTTACAATCTTTATGTAGTTGAAAAGTAAGTTTTACAAATTCGATCTAAATAGGAAAGATCGATACGTACATAGCTTAGATTCGGAAATCTAACAATCAAATTTCAAATTTTTACAATTAATAAATTATTAGATCCAAGACAGATGTTATTTGATTTTGAGAAACCGTTGATGATATTCAAAGTATCAAATAAATCTCAAACTTATAACAAAGTTATTGAGACTAAGTCCAGGCTCTATCTAATTACATGCGCATTTTAATTTGAGCAAATATATGCATGGGCGATGATTATGTGGAGGATTCATCTTCCCGTTTTTGATGCATGCTTGTCCATGTCTGTGGAAGGACACATATCCTCTATGCCTCTATCAATACTACGAAGCTTTTCGAACAGAAAGCAGATCCCATTATATATCCTTATCTTTATTACGGTACGTATTACAGGGCTACAGCCCATCTCATTTAGTGGAGATCGATGAGTGGTTTGTGCTTAGCGGCAGGTACGTATGAATAAGTAGGAGAAGCAGTTAAGTATTAATGATGTCTGCTGGTGAAGGGAAACAAAAAACTAGAGTATAAGAACTAGCCAGATACAATCACCTTAAAATTACACTGGAGGACGATCTAATACCAAAGCCTGGAACAAAAAAACAGGATAATAAGGTATAGACATGGGCACCGTAATTTTACACAAGAAGATGATCTACTATTGAACTTTAAACAATGGGTTGAGAGGATCCCACAAGATGGACGAACCTCTAATTACTATGACCCACGTAGGGCCTATTTCTTTTTGTGATAAGATGTAACTATAAGCTATAAGAAAATGTAAAGAGATGCAAAAAGTTGTAAGAAACTATAACGAGCTGTAAAGCTATAAAGAAGCTGTAAGAAGATGTAAGAAACTGTAAGGATAGATATAAAGACTTGTTGAATTATTAAAAAGTTGTACAGCGTAATTTTAGATATTTATACATAATTGTTGCTCTTTAATATATGAGTTATGCAAAAAATTATTTCATGAAAATAAATTATGCGTTTCACAAATATTTATGAAATAAATTTTATAACATCTTAAAATAAATTATATTTTAACATTACAGAAAAATTTTTATTTTTGTGCATATAATTATTATTTTGGATGATAAAAAATAATATTCAAATAACATAATTAATGAAAATAAACTTTTAAACAAGTCAATTAAATAGCAATAAGATAAATTCAAGCTGACAATTATGTAGAACCAAATATGCTCGACACTTGAGGTGATTTTTTGGTGTTAACATTAGTTTCACCTCCCTATAAGCAAATTAAATAAAAATAATAATTTTTCTCAAAAAAATTTAATAGAGCCCTAAAAATGAAAACTTGTTTAAATTAAACATCTTGAAATTAAATTCAATCTAATGTTCAATTGTATAATGATAGCAATCAAGTTGCATGTCATAGATAAACTAATAGATGAAATAACTGAAATGCTTTCGTCATCTCCAATTTGACTATTTTCATATGTCATTCATGTTGAAACATAAACCTAAATGCAATTTTCTATTATAATTTTAAAATATGTTGACTTATCCTCTCTATAATGACATATATGCCTCATGTCGGAACTCAAATATTAATGCACATTGTCAAATTTTGTATAAATGTAAGATTTTTCATACTGCTAGTATATAAAAAAATATGCACATATTTCTATAAATATGACAAAAAAACAGAAACAATGACAAGTTGTATATTATAAAAAATATATAAAGAGATTTAAGAAGAAGTAAAAAATTGTAAGAACTTAGTTAAAGATGTAAGGAGTTATAAAAAACTGTAAGAAGCTGTAAGTTGTAAGCTAAATTTTGTCAATCACAGAAAAAAAAAACAAGGTTGTAATCTAAGGAGCGTTCTCACAAACTCTAATGTGTGTATCTATTAAATTTTTCCTTACTTATAATTAAAATTAATAAGCCAGTCATATACCGAGACATTAATCATGATGTAGGTGAATGAAATTGTTAAATTCCGTAATGGTGTTTTAGATTAGGTTTTGTCATGAATAAATGAACAATGTGTATTGGAAGTGAGAACGGATACAACTTTGATAAACATAAAATTAAACTAAAAAAAATAATAAAACAATGACACCCAAAATTACGTGGAAAGCTCAAATTGGATGAAACCATCAGTGACGACGAGCCAAATGAAATCCATTATGATAGGGAGTAAGTACAAATGATCTCAACAATGAAGAGTGAAGAGAAATCAACCTGAGAATAAAATTATCAAAACTCTCTCATCAACAACACCACCACTACCACTTCCCAGTATGGGTCCCACTTTTGTAGGGTCTGGGGAGATTCAGATGTAGGCAACCTTACCTCTACCGGCATCCCTGTTCGTGGAGAGGCTGATTCTAAGAGACCCACAAAATAAGATTTTGTAAAAACCTTTTATATAAAACGGATTTTGTGAGAACATTATATAGAAAAAGCTAAGGATGAGCAGCAGAGAATGAACTAAGAAATATTAATAAATCAGATAATAATTACTATGCAAACATATGTACAATATAACAGAGGAAGGTACTGTACCTTAACAAAGTGAGGTATGCAAACACCTCTCTTCCCAAATGAATGTATTATCTGCATATACACTCGACCTACGAAAAAACATGAACAAACTTACCCTACTACAACTGAGTGACAACCACGATGCCATCTCTCTATGATCTAGGACTGTGATCTTATCCTACCAAAAACTCCTATCTTGAGCCATGTCCTCTGTCAACTCTACAACTTTTAAGTCGTCTTTAATCACCTCGTCCAAACTCTTCTTCAGTCGTTCCCTGCCTCTTTCCCCTTCCGGAATGTTAATCCTCTCACATCTCCTCATTGGGGCATCCACACTCCTTCTTTTCATATGGTTAAACCATCTGAGTCTTATTTCTCTC
Source organism: Lophocereus schottii (assembly GCA_002740545.1). NCBI lineage: Eukaryota > Viridiplantae > Streptophyta > Magnoliopsida > Caryophyllales > Cactaceae > Lophocereus > Lophocereus schottii. The sequence goes on along the minus strand of NCQV01094471.1, from coordinate 8,857 downwards.
ATCTTATCTTCGATAGGGGTTACTTTAACTAAGTCTCTAATTACTCCATTCCTAATTCTATCCATTCTCATATAACCACACATCCATCTAATCATCCTCATATCTACTATTATCAACCTTTGAACCTGTGCCTTTTTTATAGGCAAACACTCCGATCCATACAACACAGTAGGTCTAACTACTATAAGATTACGCTTTGCCTTTTAATCCTACAGGCATTCTCTTATCACATAGCATACTTGAAGTATGCTTCCATTTTTGGCCACCCACTTTTATGCGCTGGTTAATGTCTTCATCAATATTCCCTTTCTGATGGATCATTGTGCCTAAATATTTAAACTTCTCAACCTTTGGTATTATCATCCTATCAATGGTGACTTCTCCCCCCGCATCTTTCCTTCCACTGAAACAACAATGCAGGTATTCAGTTTTCGATCTACTTACTCTAAAACCTTTAGACTCTAGTGTATGTCTCCATCTCTCATGCCTCTCAAAGGACCCCTTTAAATAAGATGACTCAATAACATCCCAAAAATCCTAGAAAAGATCTCAATTGTTGATCTTACCTTGAACCCCAAGCATACACCTGATAAAAAGGAAACTAGGGTTGGCAAAAAATTTTGAACCACACCCGACAATCTCCAATTTAGGCCAAAATCTAAACAATAATACTCGACACTATCAAAGCCCCCCGAAGGGAAATCATATGCTAGGAACATCAACTAAGTCTAAACAATGCTCGAACATAACTATAGGAAGTGGCTTGATAAGCATGTCTACGGGATTATTCGAAGTGTGAACTTACCTCACCACAATCTCTCCTGTAGTAATAGTATTTCTGATGTAGTGGTGCTCAATACTAAAAAGCTTAGTCTTGACATGGTAGGCATCGTTCTTGGTAAGATGAATAGCACTCTGGCATTGTAGTTTCATTAAAGGTTATGTTCCTACTATGAATAATTTTCTTAGATTCAGGACAACACAAGCTATATCCCTTAGATTCAGATGCATAACCAACAAAAATTCATTTGACAACCCTTGTAGCTAACTTGCCATTATTCACATGAGCATAAATAGGATATCCAAAAATTCTCAAAATAAAATAATGAAATAGATTACCTAACCAAGCTTCTTATGCGATGTGAAACTCAGTGGATGAATGTGGAGAACGATAACCTCAATCCAAAAATCACAGTAATTTCATAATCCAACATTTGAAAAGCATATAATGAGCTCTATCTAGAAGAGTCTGATTGATACGTTTTGCAACCCCAGTCTATTGGGGCTTCCCAAATAAGTATTTTGTGCCTAGCAATTCCATTAACAGCTGCATAACTCGTTGAAATCAAGCTCACAAAATTCGAAACCATTATCAATTCCTGAGCTTTTTAATCCTTCTACCAGTCAGGTTCTCAACTGGGGTCTTGAACTTCTTACTTATGGGAAATGCGCCATTTTTCTGGTTCAAGAAGTAAGCTAGACTTTACGAGAAAAATCATCAACAAAGGTCAACATGTAGCGCTTACCTCCAAGAGAAGGAACATTTGAAAATTGTTACTTGGCATCTAAGGCTCAAATTGTGTTGCCGAGATCTTCTATTTTATGGAAATGATTTTCCATATTTTGGATTGGAGATGTTTTCCTTTTTGGAAAGGTGGTGCTTGGTGGCCAAGATACATTTTTGCCACGAGGTTTTACTCCTTGGTACATTTGGATCTTCTCTATAAATACTAGGTTCTTCAACCAAGCTTGGTGCGCGCGAGGACATTTTGGGTAGCCATTTAACCCCCTTAGGGCAATCATGGCGTGGCCAATTATGCGAAAATTTGAGAACTATTCCATTATATGGGTGAGAGGAGAGTTTGGTGATTTTGAGAGTTTGTCTGCGTGAGTTGTTATCTCTCTTGGGTTGATGTTTTGGGTTGAGAATGTTAGCTGTACTCTCTCTCATTAATGGTTTGTTTTGCTCGTCGTCGCCCGTGCTTTTTACCGTTTGGATTTTCCACGCTAAAATCTTTTCTCTTATTTTGTGTTTGATTTTATTTTATCTTTCTCAATTTATTTGTCGTCCTATATTCACTTTCACTGGAATAATTACTGGAATGATAACCTTAACAGATTTCATACGTGACTAGGATATACATGCACCTTTACAAAGTATTGGTATCCCCCCTTGCCACCCAATGATTGTAATCTGCCTTCTTGGTCCCTTGTAGCAATATCAATGAAAAAAACATCCTTGATTAATAGTTTACTAGACTTGTTTGGAAACTAAATCCCTTCCCCTGTTTTAAATGCTTAATATATCTATTGGTATTTGGTAATCAAGATTTTAGTTCACCTAACTAATCCTGGGCTCCTGGCTATAATTGCACTTCAACTTTTTCTGCCTTGTCATGAACACTCCTTGTGGAATCTCAAGACCACGAGGAGAGAAATAAGAAAACATGGTTTGTCGGTTTTTGGATTTTTTGAAAATTATTGCTTAGCATTTAAGGCTCAAATTGTGTGGTTGAGATTTTTTATTTTATGAAAATTATTTTCGATCTTATGGATTGGAGATAATTTCTTTTTGAAAAGATGATATTTGGTGAACAAGATATATATTTGCAACTACAGTTATTCTTTGTCACTTTTGCATCTTCTCTTTAAATACCAGCTCATTCAACTAAAGTTTGGTGCCAGCGGACGGAAAATGGCCATTTAGGCCCTTTGGGGACACTTATGGTGTGGCCAATTATATATGTCACTATTGCGACCAATACTGATCATATCAATTATCTCGAATGTTAAGAAAATCATATTAGACCTTAATTAAACTTCAAAGGGATAGAGGAGAGATGGTAAGGGACTAAGGGTAAAAAATTTATAAACACAAAGAGCATTTTAGTAATTTGAGAGGTTTATAATACTGTCATGCAAAAATAAAAGAAGGTGAATAATAATTCAAAAAGTTTAAAAGTACAAATAATATTTACCAAAACCTAAAGAAAGCTAAATAAAAATAATTCTCCGCTAAATTAATTACTAAACGCTAATCCGACCAGGTTTTATACGTAACCAGGACACAAATGCACCTTTTCCAAAGTATTGTTACCGCACCCCGGCCTTGCCCCCCGGTGATTGTAATCTGCCTTCCTTGGCCCGTTGTGGCAGTATCAACTATCAATGATAAAAATATCCTTGGTTAATTAAGAGACCTGTTTGAAAACAGCATCCACTTTTCTTGTTTTAAACGCTTCATGTATCTATTTGTAGTCAGGATTTTACTTCACTTACCTAATCCTAGCTGTGATTGCACTACTTTGAACTTTTTCTGCCTCGTCACGAACACTTTTGTCCCTACGGAATCTCACGACCACGAGGCGAGAAATAAGAGAACATGGAAAAAGGTTTTTCTATAAAATTTATCATTAGACCGAATCAAAAGAGAACGCGCATGCATAATGCATTGACGCGTTTTTACTTTCAATCACGCAATCACATATCTTTTGAACGGGCATCATATGTGGAGTGTACAGAACAAGTCTGCGATCATGAGCAGGTAGATTTCTGCATTGAAGGAAGCCTGCATTGATTCTTGATGATGTCTCGCACGTATTCTTTACTGTTTTAAATTAGAAATGAATAATGGATCTGATACCCATTTAGCTAAACAGCCAACCTGTTTAAAATAGGACTAATGATAGATCGAATTAGTAATGGACTGAGTCAATATTGTACCAGCTCCATTAAGACATCTTAACGGACCGGCCGTTTAAAAGAGATTCTGGATCAAATTTATAATGAAGCAAAGGACCCCCTCGCTTCCTATTATTTCTTAATGTGCCTCTGACTATTGGTGCGTATCACTAGTACCAGTTGAATTAGTTAATGTTAGAATAAAATAAAAATTGAGTATATATATAGAGAGAGAGAGAGAGAGAGAGAGAGAGGGGATGCATTTTGATCAAATGATACAGGAGGGAATGAGAAGAGTCCTTAGATGAACTTAGCTATTTTTTTAAAAAATCTCATTATGCAATGTCTTTCATCACAACTTTCACCGATCTAGCTTTGACTGTTAGATGATTTACTATGTTGTGTGCATATATATAATAACTATAACCAAGGGGTTGTGGTGTAATAGTAGCTCAATTCATCCCTTAACCAATTAGTTAGGGGTCCGATCCTTGACATTTGGGAATGGAGAGCAATTCTTGGTTAGTCCTTTACACTTAAGTGGAGCTTGTAGGGCGAGAGGATTAGTCACTGCGATCAACGGTGGATACATTTGATTAAACCCAAAAAATATATATAGTAACCATAAAATTGAAAGAAATAATTCAAAAATTTACCATACATCGCATGGGTGCCAAAATGCCAGTTTAAACTATCAAATGGATCTCAACCTTTGGACTTCAAACAACTACTGTATCATACGTTATGTGAGTCGGATCTTTCTACAAACAAAAGATAATACACAAGGTCTAACATATTCGTAATTCGTACCCAAACAAAGTGCCAATAATTACTCCAAAATTGGATTCATTTATCACGCATGTTTTGGACATTTATCTATCATCATTTGTCCACTACGTAGTGTTGATTGACATAATTTACCTGCCCGCTGTGACTTGTCAATCGATGCGAGTCCTTACAATAATTGCGTGTAGACCTTTTCTTCTTTTCAAGACTTTTGGTCCTGGCTTGTGGAATCTTATATCAGCAGCGAGGAAGGACGATGCAATAGAAAATAGGAAAACAAGGACAAGGCAAAAAAGAAAAAGTGCGCATGAATGCACGTACCAACCAATGCGTTTGTGCTCTAGAATTATTACAATTTAAATTACACCAGATCGATCAAGATCACGTTCACATATCTTTTTGATCTGTGCATGTCTGCTCCTCCAACGTACGTGGCCTCTGCAATCACACGTTCATCTGCGCATCACCACGTGAAGTTCACAGAACAAGTCTTGGATCCATGAGTAGGTAGGAAACGTGCATTGTTAGGACTTAGGAGTGTAGGTATAGTTCTACGCACCGTTTAGGTGCAAAGGCGTTCTCAATGAACAATTCTTATGGCCATAACTCGTCATTTGGAATTTGTTCGGTCGGTTTGGCACGTTTTGATGCGTATTGGAAGATATGATGTACATATATGCACTAGGAGTGATGATCTATATCTTGTGACAAGATACCTCTTATCTTGATCAAAATAAACATATCATAATGATTTAAAATCTCTAAATTTTCAACCGTTAGACTTAATAATGAATAGTAAAGCTCTGGCATTCATCGGTTACGTCGATGAATGCAAAATTAAATGACACACTAATGAAATCAACCATATCCTGAAAGGCATAATTAAAATGTGCAAAATTCTCTAATTATGAAAGGTAAGAAACAAGAATAATAATTTTACATAATTTATAAGTAGTAACATCCTTACATTATTCAATCATATCATTCTTTAAAAAATTGATACATTATAATATAACTTTTTAGTTCAAACAAAGCACTTGAAAAGTATCTTATAACAAGATATTTACTATTTTGCTATAGACTAGTTATCTATATCACTTGTTTTAACAAGTTTTATCAAGCACTGGAAAAAAAGGAAGCATTCATTGTTGATTGAGATATCTTACCCCTCTACTGTTTAAACCCCTTGAAATCTTCACAAATGAGAGAGCCTTTAATTTGCCCCCTACATTATAGAGCATGATTGACTTTGGGTTCTCTCTCTCTCTTGTCTCTTGAAAATGATCACAACGAAATATCCCATGCAAGTATATCTAACACAATCAGCTAAGTTAAATAGTTGTACAAGCAGCTAATAATTAAAGTGAGCAGCTCATTGTTAAACAAGATCGTAATTTACAATGTAATAGAATCCTAATATAAGGACGTAGAAATTTAACTAGAAATTGCGCTGCACTTAATTATCTTGGGATTGGAAGAAAAAGTAAAGGATAATATATTTACTTTGTTGACGGTGGGCATAACATATAATTACATAAATAACTTTCTCATTTTAATGATATAAAGACATTAGTTGAGCCACGTACCTTCCCTGTTCCCCTGCCGTCCCTGATTGTGTTTCAAACTCTAATACTACTGATGCGACGAGTTTTGAGGAAAGGTGCGTCCAGGTGAACAGAATCGATGCCATGATGTTCTGAGTAGAGTAGGAAAAAGCTGACTCGATATAATTATTGATTCGAGATCGATATGAAATTAAACAGGTTTGGGTATGAATTTTCGACCCGTTTAATTAAATGGGTTGACACGTTCAACCTGTTTAATTAAATGGTTTAGGTTCAGGTTGAGAATCTCGACACGAAAAAGTACCTATTTAACTTGTTTAATTAAATGAGTTAAAAAGTCAACTCATTTTGCCATTTGTTATTTATCCATACTTTTTATTGGATAATTACGAATATAAAAATTTTTAAAAATTGTGAATTGTGACGAATCAAGGAAATTTTAAAGAATAATTATTTAATGTGATATGTAAACTTAATTTTTAACACTGTAATTATGTATTAGTTGAAAAAATAAAATGAGTAAATAATTAAAAATAAGCGGCTGAACTTGACCTGTTTATCTTAAATGGATTAAACAAGTTAACCCGTTTAAAAATTAAATGGGTACAGGTCTTGGTTTTTCAACCCGTATAATAAACGGGCTAGGTTCAGGTCGAGAAATTCTCAACTTGTTTAACTGGTTTAAGCTCAACACGATCATAAACCTGATCTGACACGATCTATTACCCAATTCTAGTTTTTAGGAGCGGGGTAGAGCTAGGATTTGGGTCAGTTTGACCCGGACTCACCCGTACCCACCCCTCGTTAAACCTGACCCATTCCCTCAATCAACAGTCGCTGGGAGGGCCGACCCGCCTATTTTCTCTTTTCTCTTGTGGTTATTATGGGGTTAGTCTTTTGATATGCATTAAAATTTGTCACTTGTAAATAATTTATTAATTAGGTTTTTTAAAAAAATATATTTATTAATTAATACAAATAATTTTTAAAATTTTTTTGATTTCAAATTTTAAAA
>NCQV01094462.1:9638-19748 GCA_002740545.1 Lophocereus schottii | reverse complement strand
ATGCAAATCTCTCTTTCAAGACGATGTTACTTCAGGTTTTATTAAGAGGTCCAACAATCAAATGTCACCTTTCAGTTTTTTACCCAATCGTTTCAAGTGTGCAAGCAAACTTTGACCAAAAATTTACTCACAACATGATAATCACCTGATAGAACAAAATCAAACCAATCTTGACTTGATAGAACAAAATCAAACCAATCTTGAAAATAAGCACAATTCTTTAGATTAAAACAGGATCCAACAATACTTTCATAAACTACTAAATCTGTAGACAAAAATTAAACTACTCACGCATGATTAAGGACTAAACAACCAACCAACGGTTTGCAAAATCTGAGCGGAAGCGCTTAACTGAGAGTAGCGTTCAACCAAGGGCTTCAAATTGCCTTAAGATCAAGCACGGATGCTCAAGATTACTTATCAATACAAATACCAGACTAAACCCTAAGCTAAAGAGAACTAAAATTTGAGTAAGAGAATAAACTATGCTACTCTATATTCCTATGCATCTCGTCTCTGCTACTGCCTGAACGAAACCCTTTTATAAGAGAGCTCCGACATGTTAGAGCGTACAGTTTTAAGTTTCTTTTGTTTGCATTAGTGTTCTGCATTTAGTTGCATTTTGGATTGCATATAGGATTACTGATAGGCTTGCAAGCGCACGATGGCATTGTAGCCATTGAAGGTCGATCCCGCAGAGACTAGGTGAAACTGCTGGATTATGATCCCTTAAGATATGCTAAGCGAGTCCTAAGTAAAGGGGTTTTGACGTAACAACTTCAAATAAACTTTCTAAATCAAAAATGGGAAAAACACCTAGGAATTTTCATAGTTATGAAGGGGAATTGAATAAAAATGATAAACATGTGCCTTTCTCTAATTGATTAATTTGGAGAAATTGTAATCTATATAGAAATTCAGTATATTCTTTCAAATCAACTAAATTTGCCTAAACTAAGCAAATGTCGCTCTTTCAAGCTAATTTGACTTAATCCAAGTTTAATATTTTTGATTACACTCTATGTCCTCCTAACATGCAAATCTCTTTTTCGACATGACTCCACGTTAGGTTTAATCAAGCAGCCCAAAACCAAATGTCACCTTTCAGTTTTTTATTCGTTTGTTTCAAGTAAACAAGCAAATTTTGGCCAAAAGTTCACTCACAACAATACAATTACTTGATAAACAAAATCAAACCAATCATGAAAATAAGCACAATTCTATAAAATTAAAACATAATTCAACAACACTTTCATAGACCACTAAATTCATAGGCCAAAATTAACTACTCATATATAATCAAAGATTAAACAACTAACTACTCTAAAATGATAAATCTAAATGGAAAGAGAAGAGAAGAGAGAAGAATTGCTTAGCCAAAAGTTGCGCATGAACTGTCGTGCAAACCCTACATGAAATCCTTGTAAGTCTGCACTTCAACTCTATCTCACTCTCTTTCTAATCTAAACTAATCCTAATCTACTTGAAGAGAGGAAATGAGTATAAGATGAGATGATGGTGTGTGTGTGTGAGGATGAGAGCCCCCCTTTTTAGAGTAAAGCTCTGGAAGATGAACAGCCACGCGTAATAATGGAATAATAACCGCTAGAAAGTCGAAGAGCTTGCGAGAAAACAAACAGTTTCATAGGAAATGAAGACACCACGGACTGTGGCATCCACCATGGACCGACCGTGGTGTCCACTGCCTCGGTGTTCTTCTACTCTTCTTTCTTTCCACAGGCATGGCAACTCAGTGGCATCCGTGGGGAGTCAAAATACACTTAATTAGGCTCAAAGCAGGGGCAAAAAAGTTCAGAATTATGCAAAACACAGAAAAGAACCATACCCGAGCGTAAAATGAAAACGGAGTATAAATTATCACATAAAGCATATAATTTTTCCTAAAAATGCTGCAAAATGACCCTAAAATGATGTACCCTTTGAGCACTTATAAATTGCATATAGAGATGGTGTGGATTGGCTTGACATAACCTCCAATGATGCTTTTGTTCAGGAAAAATAGCTTTCATGAGCATGAGTAGCTTTTGATGTGTAATCCCTTTTGGCGCGAAAATTTTTGAAGGTTTTATAAATATTTCTTGTTTTGACTTGTGTCTTGATTGAGAACATTGTTATCCCCTGGAGTCATTAGCACTAAAGTTGGTAGATGAGAGTCATTTTATGAGCTTCGTGAGACTTTGGTAGATATCCCATAAGATTGTAGGCCTTATTTGGGCTAATTTATTATATTTTGTCTCATATTTCTTTCATGTGTGTGACTCTTCCATGCTTCATCTCTAAAACTTGTCTTGATTCTTATTCAAAACCACATTAGCATGTGCATATTTGATGATATGATAGACGCATTTCTTTCTTCGATCATTTTAGCCACATAGCCAAATAGCCCACCCTTATATTACATGTTTATTCCCTTTGCTAGCCCTTTGAGCTTATATCCATCTTTGTTGTGAACACTTCATATTAGCCCTTGTCCGAACACATATTCCTACCTTTAATCCAAGTCTATGGAGCATCACTTCATCTATGCAGTGGCTGGATTTGCGGAGAATTGAGTTTAAGGTGGCTTTGGTATGATGGTTTGTTAAGGGGTTGATGATATTGAGCATTTACTTCGGTTTCCTCTTATTTGGGTTGTGTATATGTGTTAGACTATGAGTTGATAATTCGAGTTCCTAGGCCTTTCAATAATTGCAGTTTTTGTTTCATTTTCTGCAAAAAAAAAAAAGAAAAAAAAGCTATGTTGAAGAAAAAGAAAAAAAAGGAAGATAAAGTCATGTTGCAAAAAAATATTAAAAAAAACAAGAGAAAAGATAAAAAAAGAAAGAAAAACTAGTTAATTGGTAATGGATGCATACATAGCTTGAGTTCCATATTAGTCAACTCATTTGCTACTGGATTCGTGGGGTATGTTCATTGAATTGTTGGAGTTTGGAGTCTTAGTGATTTTCATGGTTTTTTAGGGGTTTTTTGGTTGCTCCCTAGTCACTTGGCTAAGTATCTCCACATTATCCCAAATGCATTTGTCCACTTCCTTTCCCTTAATTCTTTTAGCCCACGTTACAACCCAGGTAAAGTCCTCTTGATCGTCTTGTGCACATTGCATTTTACTGCTGGAGAATTTGAGAGCCTTGTCAAGCATATGGTAGATTGCCTCTTTGGAATGAGTCTTGAGTGAACCTAGTCTATATTTCAAACACATGAGTGGGAGTGTTCCACATTTCCCGAAAGTGAGTTTCTACGGGTCCATTTGGCTCTAATCAATTCTATGTGCTTACATGACGTGCTCTGTAGTGCTTTAGAGATGATCAAGTTTGATATCAAGCTTGTGGTCGCGTACTTTTTCGAAAACCTTATCCTTCTTCTAACTTTGAAATGTTTTATGCACTCCTTGGGGTTGCCGTTGATTGGCACTCTTGCTTGTATATGCTATGACTTACCTACTTTAAGGAGGTTGTTCCATTTTGAGTCTTAGATGCATCTCTCCTTGTCGGTTTTCTCTTGTGTTTGCTTGAGCACAAGCAACGGTTCAAGCATGGGGTAGTTTGATAAGTGCTTAAAGTGTATATCATTTTAGGGTTATTTTGCTGTATTTTTATAGAGAATTATGTGCCTCATGTTATAATCTATCCTCCTTTTCCTGTTTTATGCCTGGGTATTGTTCTTTTTTGTGTTTTGTAGGTTTATGAATCTTTTTGCCCTTGTTTTGAACCTAGTTTAGTGTATTTGGACTCCCCATGCATGCGCCTGAGTTACCATGTGCGTGGAAGGAAGAAAGAACAGAAGATTATCGAGCTCGTAGTCACCATGGACAGGATGTGGTGTCCTCATTTCCCCCAAGGCTTTTTGTTTTCTTGTGGCTTTTTAACTTCCAGACTATTTTAATTCCATTATTACGCATGTCTATTTGACTTCCAGGAGTTTCACTACAAAAAGGGCTATTTGCATCCTCATTTCCATCATCCCATCCCACTCCACAATTGATATGGATTAGGATTGTAGATTAGATTAGAGTTGAGAGCAAGTTGAACTTGAAGATTGCGAGGATTGCGGATCGGGGTTGCAACGACAATTCAAGCATGCATTGCCTGAGCAATTCCTCTCTCTTCTTTTCTCTTTTCTCTTTAGATTTTTATGCTCTTTAAATTAGTATTGATTTTTATGTTAAGTTTTGGATTGTTAACCTTGGAATCGAGTTAAATAGTTATAATTGAATCAATTCTTGGTTTGATCAAAAAGTGCTTTAGATTTGTTAGGTTTATTCTATTAAATCTTAGACGTTGATTTGCTAGTAGAAATCTTGATCAATCTCTTGCTTGTTTTAGACATTTGGTGAAGAACTGAAATGTGAAACTAGATATTAGAAAACTAAGATTCAACTTAAGTGAGTGAGATCTTAAGAAGGACTTACGATTTATGAAACCCCTAAATGTGATAATCGTATTCTTAATGATCTTAGATTAATCAAAAATCCTTGAGAAATGGTAATTGATTAGATTTAAGAAATTCATTGCACCTTGAAAGATGAGTTTGATTATTCGATTATTGGTTTTGGAATTACCCATCTAAAGAAGGGGTGCTAGATTAATTCTTGGGTGAAAAATTTACTTGATTTGATTAAATTCCTTGATTGTTTACCTATTTTATTAGATAAGTAGTACAGTTAAATTCCATTCACATATTTGTGTTCACTTAACCTATCTTGAGGGATTATAACTCAATAGATCAACCAAGTCTCTATGGGATCGGCCTTGATTTGCTACAACGCCATCATGCGCTTGCGGCCGTATCACACTGACGTCCCATATTTGCTTTAAATCCTTTTTCATTCCCTTGCACATTTTCAGACTTTGCACAACACCTCCTGGGCTTTAGGGATTCAACCTTACTAGAACCTCCCTTGTCATGTACTTTCTTTGACCGCGGTTCTTTGACAATCACATCACCTTTGTTCTTGGGCATCCTTATATAAGCTTCCCTATTACCACCCTTATCATGTAACTTCCTTGATCGTAACTCTGGCAAGACCACATCCCCACTGCTGCCACTTACCTCAGATCCCAATGACACCGATGGGCTATTGGGCGAATTATCCCTTTCCTCCTCTAAAGCCTCAAAGGCATTGTCATCATCATCGCTTGTGGAACTTGAATCACTGACAGGGGGTTGCTTCTTTCTGAATACTTCACCGATGTTTTCTCAACTCCATTGTGCAAACTTGTAAATTAGACAACACAAGAAACACCATCATATACCAACTACAACATCTAGTACCACTTATGACCTTCCCCTATTCAATTGCCTCCTCCACGACTCAAAACAATTTCCACATTGGGTTCTGCATTAGCTTACTAAGTTATATGAAAAGGCACACCTGGGTATACCTCCACTGAAACTGTGGAAAACACACTACAGTCAGTGACACCTATACATGTAACCTACCCCAATTACAAAACCCTGTCTTACATGCCTCTATTATTGCCTACATTTACATTCTATGCATTGGTTTACCAAGTTATTCAAAAAGGTACACATGTATACCTTAACTCAAACTGTGGTAAACATAATGCAGTCACCAACATCTACATATATAACCTACCCCAATTACAACATCCCAACTTACATCCCTGTGTTATTGCCGACACTTGCATTCAATGCATTGGTTTATCAAGTTCTCCAAAAAAGGTACACCTGGGTGTGCCTCCACTTAAAGTGTGGTAAACACAATGCAATCACCAACATCCACACATGTAACCTACTGACACTTACATTCTATGAATTGGTGTATCAAGTTCTCTAATAAGGTACAATTGAGTATACCTCCACTCAAACTGTTATAAACATAATGCACTCACCAACATCCTCCCATATAACCTACCACAATGATGACACCCCAATCTAGACACCAATAAGAATGTTCAAACCTACATTCCACACATTTCCTTAGCAAGTTACGACAACAAGTACAATTTGCTAAACTACCATTAAACTATGCGACACAAAAAGCGGTCACCCACATCCACACATCTAATCTACCCCATTCGTAACACCCCAGCTGAGATGTGAACATGACTATTCAAACCTACATTCTGTATATTTCTTTACCAGGTAGTCACAAGAGGCAACCCTTGGTATACCTCCATTGAAACTATAGTAAATAGAATGGGATTCCTAAACATCGACAAACCTACTGTACCCCAAGTTCAACGGTACAAGTTATATGCCACGAGTTAATATTCTTATTCTACATTTTTTGCATCTGTTTACCAACTGCTCACACCATATACACTTGTGTATATCTCTATTGATACTATGGTCAAACTGGATTCTCCTGTCTCCCTCATCCCTCCACTACTAGAACCTCCTCAATTCATACCCAAATACCACACTACTCACACTCCTCCGTTCCATCCTTCAATTGTCGATTATTTCACATTCGAAATTCCATTCAGGCATCCATAATTCTACCATCATTCTGGTACACCTAGATACATTTCAAGTTTAATTACTACATTTATGGATTGAAAACTACTCACCTTTAACTTAGCCTTCTCCCTGTCGTTTATGGGTTACTCTGGGCAGTTTCTAGAGTTCCACTGGTTATCCTCATCTCCTCTCTTAGTTGCCTCATTCCTCTGTTGTTAACCCTGAGCGTCTTATTCTTCTACCTTGTGAGCAACCCTCTCCTTCTTCCACATCTCTCTTTTGTTGTCAATTTCTCCCTATACTCGTGCCCTAGCATTTCCTCTGTGTCTTCTTTTTCTTGGTTTCTCACATAAACTCCCACTAACTATCAAAATTAACTGCCTCCCCAACATTTCAGAAGTTAATAATGGTAATTTTGTAAATTACGACCCATCATTAGTCAATAAGGACATTTTCATAAATCATCTTTCCACTCAATATTCCTTCACTTTATTTTTCTTCCATATCCAACACCAACTTGTGGAAAAAATGGATTTATTGGCCCTCATTTGGAGAATGACTACCTTGTGAATTTCCCTAACTGCTTTTAATAAATGAATTGCTCAATTTAAGTACAGCTACGCTCAACTTCGACTCCGATCGTACTTTCAATTTAATGACATTTGGATTTGGCTTGGTTTGGTTTGAGTTTTTTTCGATTTGTGTCAACTTCAAGTTGATAAAATTTTGGTTCAATAAATTTATTTTGCAAAAAATTGCAATTTTGTAGGGAACTTCAACTTGAGTTTCCTTTGATTTGGGTTAACAAGTGTACATTTGAGTAAGCATGTTTTAGTTGTCCACTAAAATAGTGGCATGAGTCACATAGTTTAGATTTTGAGTCTAATGTTAGTTTTCTTAGGTTTGATTATCTCTATTTCAAAAGGATAGTAGTTTATTTTAGAACTGTGAATCTAACTATCAGTTACAAAAATTAAAAATTTAAGTTTAATACTGGTTGTATTTTCAAAAATGTAATTATTATTTTCAAAATTAACTGTATTTTAAAATAATAACATCATATTTTGAAGCTTATTAGTTTCAAAAGTTATTTAAAAATTGTTGCCATTGACTTGAGTTGAAATTTTATATATGTCAACAATTGTGCCTCGTAGGTGGAAAAGCAGAGGGAAGTCACACCAACTGTTCATATGTATTCGAACAAGTATCAATAATAGGGCACCAACAATGACATAAGTGGTGCAATTCAACAGATCTGTACATAAAGCCTATATATTGTCTTGTACTGCGGTGCGGGCTTTTTTTTAAAGATTATGTTAATAATTAACTACAAAGTTACGGCCAAAGCATGATAAGCGCATCTAGTGTAGTGGCATCATAGTACCCTCCCATGATACTGACCGGGGCTTGACTCCTCAGATGCACAGGTTTGGTATGTTTTGCTTCCCTTTTCACCTGTTCAAGCAAGGGGTTTTTTTTTCTTGTTTAATAAATATAGACCGGCAAACACATGAAATTGATATAGGAATCAAGGATTAATAAAAATTGGTAATGGTTGGAAAAGATTAGTATTTTTTGGAAATGATTTATAAATGTCAGAAAAAGTTGGTAAAAATTAGGAATGCTTTTTTAATGGGTTAAAATGAAAGGAAAAAAATAGTGAAGAATGGTAAAGATAGGAAATGATTTGTAAGAGCTGCTAAAGAATGCAATTATGTAGGGATGATTGGTTGAAACTGTTCAGAATTGATAAGGATTAAAAAAGGGTTGGTAAATGCTAATATACTACGAATAGAATGGGTCCTGATGATGGGAGTGGATCGGAGTAGATCAATTTGCTTCTTTTGCCCATGTGAGCTACAACTTAGGTTTTCCGAACTGGTTTGCTTCTTTCGTCCAAATGAGAAATACTAAGGTTTTTGACAATAAGTTTTTTTGGTTAATTATTGTGACTATAAAGGTGCCAAAGTTCATAATAATACATTAAAGCAACATAATTTTTAAAAACTTTATCAATTATGTTAATTGATACCTATAGATAGATCGACTTCTCTAACTAAAAAACAATAACTTTAGCATCTGCATCTTTCAATCCTTTCTAATCTCATATTTCACATATTGTATGACGGAGCAGCGTCTATAAGCCCAACCAAGCACTCTTCGGTTTTCCGCCTTCTTGAGCCTATCTATTTTAGATTGGAGCCAAGTTGGGATCTTCACCAACGGTTTGGTTGGTTTCGAAGATGCAAAATGCCACCACTCCTCTAAAGAAAAAATAAATAGATATTGATTTAATAATCATAGTAACAAGAGTAACGATCCCCAGACCCTCCATGAATGCGGGATGCTTGTGCACCGAGCTGCCCTTTTAGTAACAAGAGTAACGATGCTTTCTAAATTTTGGATCTTAATCGTTGTCCACATATATTTCTTATAAAGTAGCATAAGATGGTTGTATTTTAGAGGACCCTTTGAGAAGATTTTCCTACTAAATCTAACATTGTTAATACAAGCAACAAAGTATCCTGAGAATATACATTCTCTTCTTTTTATTTAGAAAATATGAAGGGGCCTGATATTAGATTTGAATTAATACAGTCAACCTATTATTAGATATTCCTGAAATAAGATTATCTAGAAAACATCACTCAAGTGTGACATGCCAACAAAATTAAGAACTTTTTATTCGTTCAATGAGTCAAGCCAGCAATAACTTTATTACGTGCTATTTACACATGAGAAATTGACAATCAATTATGAAAATCAAAGATCAAATGTAAAACGAATGGGTCTTGAATTAGAAGATCCATAACGCTGTCATGAACTTACTTGTTTTTCAACTTCCTAACTAGTGAATCGAAAGATAATCACCTTTAGGGATAAGATGGTTCAAATTGGATTCAGCACATTTTAGCTAAGTTTAAAGTTTAGATTTATTCTTTTAATAAAATGTTCATGACATAAAAATGCTAAATAGGGGGCTCTCAAAACCCAACAAAAGCTAAATAGTGATGATTTGCTTGGAGACATTACACAAAAAATGCAACCTTTAAAAAAATAGTTTGTGCCCGTGCTTGTGCACGTGTGCACAGGATGTCTAAGTGGTAAAAGTTATACAATCAAGAGCTAGACAAATGTGATGTTCGTGATATAACAGCGCTTAATACAAATGCAGGTGTACAATACAATCACGAAATATATTCTCAATTATGAACAATCCAACACCCAAAAAAACAAAAAAACTTTGTTGTTTGACGCATGTAACAAAACTAAAAATAGGAATCATAAACAATTCATCTCGTTCATTATTGTAAACTTCAATCCCATTTTAATTGTTATATTTGAGACAATTAGTCAACTAATTAATACTTCTAATAGGACATGTCAAGTCTTTAACCGAACATATGCATATATCAGGAATTAGTTAAGCAACCAATATGAACACCTTCACAATAATGGTGTACAGATCGACATCTAACTTTACCCATCTAATGCAAAGTGTAGTGGATTATGAATAAATTTTAACCTCGACTTAAGGGCCATCACATAACATGTCAAAGGACATAATACATATATTTCATCTTTACTATTAAAAGGGAATGTAAGATGGTAATATATGTGTGTGTGTGTGTGTACACACACACACACACACACACACACACACAC
>NCQV01094455.1:3872-19550 GCA_002740545.1 Lophocereus schottii | reverse complement strand
AAAGTGTACATCATTTTAGGGTCATTTTGCTGCATTTTTAGGGAAAATTATATGCTCTATGTTATAATTTATACTCCCTTTCCCATTTTACGCTCGGGTATGGTTCTTTTCTGTATTTTGCAGGATTCTGGACCATTTGACCCATAAATGAGTGTATTTTTGACTCTCCATGGATACCTCTGAGTTGCCATGCCCGTGGAAGAGAGGAAGAGCAGAAGAATAATGAACCAGGCCAAACCACGATCAGTCGGTGGTGGATGCCACGGTCCGTGGCAGGCCTGTAACAGCTGGCCTCTTCGTTTTTACTCGTTGTGTGGCTGAGATCATTCGAGCTCTCCTATAAATAGCACTGTTCTGCAGCAGATTGCAAGCATGCCCTCCATCTCATTCCATTCTTTTCCTCTTTTCAAGTAGATTAGGATTTTAGGTTAGAGAGAGAAAGAGAGACAGAGTTAAAGGAAAGATTTGCAAAGATTCCACCCTGAGTTTGCACGGCAGTTCAAGCGCGATCTTTGCTGAGCATCTCTTTTCTCTTTTCTCTTCTCTCTTCTCTTCTCTTTAGATTCATCGTTTTAGATGTTTAATTTAATCATGTTTGAGTAGTTTTATTTTGTCTAGAGATTTAGTAGTTTATGAATGTATAGTTGGATCATGCTTTTTAATTTATAGAATTGTGCTTATTTTCATGATTGGTTTGATTTCGTTCTATCAAGTATTTGATATCTTGTGGGGTGATTTTTGACCAAAATTTACTTGCACACTTGAAACAATCGAGTGAACATTCGAAAGACGA
Organism: Lophocereus schottii; assembly: GCA_002740545.1. NCBI lineage: Eukaryota > Viridiplantae > Streptophyta > Magnoliopsida > Caryophyllales > Cactaceae > Lophocereus > Lophocereus schottii. The sequence goes on along the minus strand of NCQV01094455.1, from coordinate 18,757 downwards.
CATTTGGCTATTGGACTGCTTGTTAGAACCTATCGTTATATCGTCTCGAAAGAGAGATTGTCAAGTTGAGAGGACTCGAATTAAGTAATCAAAAATATTAAACTTGGATTAAATCAAATTAGCATGAAAGAGCGATATTTGCTTAGTTTAGGCAAATTTAGTTGATTTCGAAAGCATAGACTGAATTTCTATATAGATTGCAATTCCTCAAAATTAACTAATTAGAGAAAGGCACACCTTTCATAACTATATGAATTCCTAGACATTTTTTCTTAATTGATTTAGAATTAGTGTATTAGAAATTGTTAATTCAAAACCATTTGAATTTGGATTCGCTTAGCATATCTCGAGGGAATATAGTCCAACAGATCAACCTAGTCTCTGTGGGATCGACCTTGATTGTCACAACGCCACCGTACGCTTGCGGCCGTATCAAGTTTTTGGTGCCGTTGCCGGGAATTAGCGTCGAATATTGGGTTTTTCCTAATGGGTTTGACTAAGCATTTTATTTTTCTTTGGAGAAAAAAATCGATAAAAAAATTTAAAAAATTTGAAAAAAAATTGAAAAATACAACAATGGCAATTTTCTATTTTCCCCAATTCGAACATGAATTATTTTGGAGGTATTTTAAACGATCAAGTGCTTTTCTTGCTCAATGTGGCTATTGTATGGGTAAATAGGAAATATTGGACATTGTTGATGAGGGTGTGAATTGTGAAACTCGGACTCTTTTAGAGTATTACGGTTTTCATAGTAAAAATGCTGACGAGGCATGATATTTGCTTGAGTGGATTATTTGGGATTCATTTGAATTTGAGAAGGCTACTATTATTTCTACATATTCGTTTTCTGATCCTTGCGCATTCTATGCTAGATCCTATTATACTCCTTTTTGATGTGATTTGTGTCGCTCTTCTGACCATGATATTAATTCGTGTCCTTATTATGCATGCTATGATCAGTCACCTTGGGACAATACTGATGTTGTCCTATCCTTACACGATTCATCGTTCCCTTTAGCTCAATGCACAGGGCTTGAGGTGGGTGAGCCTTTTGGATTTGATGCTCGGTTTGATATTGCTCATGTATGTTTTGAGTCGGAAGATATTTTTGATAAGGTGCATGATCTAGTTAGCACTCCTTTAGATAGGTGCCGTTATGAGTGTGTGCGTGAGGAGTCTTCCAGCCTTAGTTTTAGTTATGCTTTTCCCAATCCGCTTGAACATTCCCATGTTTCCCCTATGTGTTTACAACCCTCTCTTTCCCCCGAGTATTCTTTAGATGCGCCCGTTGATAATTCTATGATTTGTAATGCTATAAAGACAAAATGTTTAATATACTTGGTGGAAAATGTTGATAATTTTCTTTCCCCAAGTTACTTTAGTGGGTATAATGTCTCCATTGACCCATATTGCATAAGCCCAGAGGACTTGCCTAAGAAAATCACATAGACTACATTCGTTAATCCTTCATATGATTTTTCTAACGCTATTGATAAGGTTAAGAGGATATTAGTTATCTTTGGTGTGATTTTGATTATTGCCTCTTACCTTATATTTTCTGAATTTTGGTCCCGGGAGTTTGATAAGCTCCTGCATACATTGACGGAGTCTGATTTAAGGGTCGAGTCTTGACAACGTGATGGAGTAACTGATGCTCCATGTGCCTCGGTTATTACGAGGCCGCATAGCTTAGGTGCACTCTACACCTAACCTGCTGAGATTGTTTTCTTTTGTTCCCCTTCTCGAAGTTTTCTTTTCCTTCGAATAAGAATGCTATATCTAAGTATGGGGGAAGGATAGTTCTATGTTTTTCTATTTTGGCTATTAGTTTGCATACAAGCTAGAACATATAGTTTTAGGTTCCTTTTTGTCTACATTAGTGTTTTGCATTTAGTTAATTTTTTGGTTTGTATATAGGATTGCATGTAGAGATGTTGTGGATTGGTTTGAGATAACCTCCAATGATGCATTTGTTTAGGCAAGATAGCTTTCATGAGCTTGAGTGTCTTTTGATATGTAATCCCTTTTGGTGCTAAACTTTTTGAAGGTTTTGTGAATATTTCTTGTTTTGACCCTTGTCTTGATTAAGAACTATTTTATCCCTTCGGGTCCTTACACTAATGTTCGTACATGAGTCATTTTATAAGCTAATTGTGACTTTGGTAGATGTCCTGTGAGATTTTGAGGGTTATTTGGACTAATTCATTATATTTGGTCTCATATTTATTTCATGTGTGTGGCTCTTCCATGTTGCATATCTAGAACTTGCCTAGATTCTTATTCAAAACCACATTAGCATGTGCATATTTGATGATATGATAGAGGCATTTCTTTCTTTGACCATTTTTAGCCAGATAGCCAAATAGCCTACCCATGTGTTAGATGTTTATTTTCCTTTGCTAGCCCCTTTGAGCTTATATCTTTCTTTGTTGTGATCCCTTCATATTAGCCCTTGGCCAAACACATGTCCCTAACCTTTAGGTTAAGTCTATGGAGCATCACTTTATCTTTGTAGTAGGAGGTTTTAGGGATAATTGAGTTTAAGGTGACTTTGATATGTTAGTTTATTGAGAGACTGATGATGTTCAACATTTGTTTTGGTTCCTTCTTGTTTGGGTTGTGTATGCATATATTCGATTGTAAATTGATAGTTAGAGATCCTATGCCTTTCAATAATTGCAATTTTTGTTTCATTTCCTAAAAAAAAAAAGAAGCAAAAAAGATAAAAAAAAAGGAAGATAAAGTCGTGTTGTGAAAAACAACCACAACAAAAAAATAAGAGAGAACGGAAAAAGAAAAAAAAGAATGAATAAGTGATTGGCATTGGATACCTAAAAAGCCTGCGTTTTTTCTTTATCAACTCATTTCCTACTTAATTGAGTTAGGTATGTTCATTGTATTTTGAGGTTTGGACTATTTGTGAACTTCAAGGTTTTTTGGTGGTTGGTTGCTCCCTAGTCACTTGGCTAAGTAGCTTCACATTGCCCAAATTCATTTGTCATCTCCTTTCCCTTAACGCTTATAGCCCACACTATAAGCCGAATAAAGTCCTTTTAAACGTCTTGTGCACATTGCATTTTAGTGGTGGAGAATTTTAGAGTCTTGTCACGCCTGTGGTGGATTGCATTTTTGGAATGAGTATTGAGTGAACCTGTGATATATTTCAAACATATGAGCGGAAGTGTTCCACGTTCCCCAAAAGTGAGGTTCTACCAGTCCATTTGGCTCTACTTAATTTCATGTGCTTGCATGACATGCTTTGCGATTCTTTGGGATGATAAGTTTAATATTAAGCTTGTGGTCTTATACTTTTTTCGAAAGCCTTTTTTTCCTCCTAATTTTGGAATGTTTTGTGCACTATTTAGGATTGCCGTTGATTGTTATTCTTGCTTGTGACATGCTATGGTTTGTCTGGTTTAAAGAGGTTGTTCCGTTGCATCTTCCATAGTTGGTTTTCTTTAATGTTTGCTTAAGGACAAGTAATGGTTTAAGCATGGGAGAGTTTGGTAAGTGCTTAAAGTGTAAATCATTTTAGGGTCATTTTGCTGCATTTTTAGGGAAAACTATATGCTTTATGTTATAATTTATACTCCTTTTTTCATTTTACACCAGGGTATGGTTCTTTTCTGTGTTTTGCAGGATTCTGGACCATTTGACCCCATATTTGACCCATAAATGAGTATATTTTTTACTCTCCACGGATACCCCTGAGTTGCCATGCCCGTGGAAGAGAAGAAAAATAGAAGAATGATTAACCAGCCTAGGCCACGGTAGCCCGTGGTGGATGCCACGGTCCGTGGTAGGCCTGTAACAGCTGGCCTCTTCATTTTCCCTCATCGTGTGGCTGAGATCAATCGAGCTCTCCTATAAATAGCCCTGTTCTGTAGTAAAATGCTATCATCCCATCCACCTCATTTCATTCTTTTCCTCTTTTCAAGTAGATTAGGATTTTAGTTTAGAGAGAGAAAGAGAGATAGAGTTGAAGGGAAGATTTTCAAAGATTTCACCCTGAGTTTGCACGACAGTTCAAGCGTGATTTTGGCTGAGCATATTTTTTCTCTTCTCTCTTCTCTTCTCTTCTCTTTAGATTTATCATTTTATGTTTAATTTAATCTTGTTTGAGTAGTTTGATTTTGTCTAGGGATTTAGTAGTTTATAAATGTGTAGTTGGATCATGTTTTAATTTATAGAATTATGCTTATTTTCATGATTGGTTTGATTTCATTCTATCAAGTCTTTGATATGTTTTGGGGTGTTTTGGCCGAAATTTACTTGCACACTTAAAACAATCGAGTGAACATTCAAAAGACGATATTTGGTGGTTGGACTGCTTGTTAGAACCTATTGTTGCATTATCTCGAAAGAGAGATTATCAAATTGGAAGGACTCGAATTAAGTAATCAAAAATGTTATACTTTGTTTAAGTCAAATTAGCTTGAAATTAATTTAGATAAATTTAGTTTATTTTCAAAGAATAGACTGAATTTCTGTATAGATTGCAATTCCTCGAAATTAACCAATTAAAGAAAGGCACATGTTTATCATTTTGATCCAATCACCTTTCATAACTATATGAATTCCTACACGTTTTTCCTTAATTGATTTAGAATTAGTGTATTAGAAATTGTTAATTCAGAAGCATTTGAATTTGGATTTGTTTAGCATATCTTGTGGGGATATAGCCCAATAGATCAACGTAATCTTTGTGGGATCGACCTTGATTGTTACAACGCCACCGTGCACTTACGATTGTATCAGAATGTCATCTATAAAAACCATCACAAATTTGTCCAAATAAGGTCTTAAAACTCTATTCATGAAATTCATAAATGCAGCAGGAGTATTTGTTTTTCCCAAAAGGTATCACAGTAAACTCATAATGGCCATAGCTGGTCTTGAGGGATGTTTCGAGAATATCTTCTATCTTAATTCTAAGCTGTGACCCCAACTCCTTGCAACTGGTCAAAGAGATCATCTATCTGAGGCAAAGGATACTTATTCTTAATGGTCATTTCATTTAACTCTCGTTAATCTATGGACAACCTTAAGGTTCCATCCTTTTTCTTCACAAACAACAATAGGGCTCCACAGGGTGAAACACTTGGCCTAATAAATCCTTTTTCCAATAACTCATCCAACTAGGTTTTCAACTCCTTGAGTTTGGTTGGGCCCATCCTATGTGGGGCTTTTGAAATAGGCTACGCACCAGGAATTAACTCAATCTCAAAATCAATCTTCCTCTGAGAAGGTAGACCTGACAACTCTTCAGGAAAAACATCAGAAAATTCACAAACTATAGGAATATTTTCTATTGTCATATCCTCCTCTTTAACCTCAGTGGCATAACACAAATATCCTATGCATCCCTATCTTAGCGTCTTACTTGCCTTCATGATTGAAATTATAGAACACTCCTTCATAAATCTTTTCCTATAGAAACATACTTCTCGATCGGCTGGGTTCTTTAAAGTGACTTTAAGGTCCTTACAATCTATGTTTTCCCTATAAACAGTTAACCAATCCATTCCCAAGATTATATCGAATTCTGACATATCAAACTGGATCAGGTCCTCAGGGAACTCATGCCCAGCAATTACAATAGGAACATGCTTATAAAGAATAGGGCATTCAATCACCTGCCCATTTGGTAAACAATTCTATAGTTTGTCCACTCTTTATTTAGTTTCAAATTCAATTGTAATGCAGCTAGAGTGGATACAAATGAATGGGTCGCACCTCAATCAAACAAAACACAAAATGATTTTAAATTTAAAGAGAGAGTTCCAGTGACAACTGTAGTAGCTTCCGTTTTACTCATTATGTAAGTTCGTCCTACCGTTGGGGGTTTCGAAGGCAAGTTTTCCTGGTGTGGCGGTGGTACAGGCCTTGTAACTCCTTTTTCCACAGCCTTCTGTCTTCTAGAGCAGGTACCAATTGAATGGTCGGGGTTTCCGCACCATATGCACTTGTTGGTACCTACATGGCACTCACCTGTAGTATGGTTTGTCCGCTTACATTTAGCACAACACTCCTTTGATGTTGCTAGATGACTCTTATCAAGGCCAGTAGCAGGTTTTTTCTGCGCAACATTCTCGCTTGATGTACCGTGACCATTCCACTTCCTCTTCTGATTTCCTAGATTCAAAGCTCTTAATTCACCCTTCACTCGCTCCACCTCAGTAGCTCTTTCGTACAACGCTTGGTAAGTTTGGATTGGTTGGCTCGCCAATTTATTCCGAATATAGAGGCTAAACCTTCCTCAAACCTTCGCATTTTCAGCTTTTCGATCGCTATAAAATCTGGAGCGAACCTTGATAACTTCGTAAACTTACAGGCATATACATCACCGTTATATTACCACTCTTCTTTAACTCCATGAACTCTTTCTCCTTCTGTTGTTGGATTGTGATTGGATAGAACTTAGCCCTAAGTTCTTGAAGAAACTTAGCCCAAGTAAGCTCGAGTCCTTGTAACTTATCTTTCATAGTACTCCACCAGATATCTGCTTCACCAACTAAGTGAAAAGTCCATATGTTCATCTTTTTCTCTTCAATACTTTAACCACTGCAAATATCTTTTCCATCCTCCTAATCCAGTCCTCCAGTTCTACAGGATCAAGGTTTCTATCATAAACCTTAGAGGTGTGTCGAGCTACCCTATCGGTTAGTTTATCAGACTTTGGAGGGTTTTCTGGAGGTACAGGGGCACAAAGGGTGCAGAAGGAATCCTCTTCATCAGCTCAATTACCCAATTTTTTCAATAATTCGGGTTCTTCACACTACTAGACACTTCCAAGGCCATCGTTGGGTCTCCACTAGGGTCTTATTGGGGGTCCTCATTTACTCAATTACCTAAACCCTGAGATTCATCTTCCTTGCTATTCTGATTGTTGTTCATAGACTCTGACATACTGTAATACCAAATGACATAAGTCAAGCTTATTATCTCAATTTATATAACATTATCGTAAAGTAGTAATCATTCATAATCAAGGCTCAATTTAACTCAAATATTACCTTTATTGCACATACATGTGTACAAATATGTATGGAAAGTTAATACAAAAGAATATTACAATATTTCACGGCAACCTTCCCCGTATTCTAACCGAAGCTCCTAACCTAAATACCCACTAACTGAAGTCATCTACCAAGCCAAATCTGCCCAGAGCCCAAAAAGAAAAAGCGGATCAGCTCGTCCAGCCAGTTAGGTTAGCCTACCTATATACATCATATATATATGCAATGAGCATAAGAATATCACACTATACCAGTTGCATGAGACAAAATAACCAAAAATAGGTCTAACCCATAAACAAGAGTAGGGTCACGCCCAATGATCCGGAGAGGAATTGTAATCAGGGTCGGAGGAATCATCATCCTCATCTCCTGAGTCACTGTCAACATCCTCCATCTCTGAATCCTGTAACGCCCCGCCACTGCCCGAAGGGGGGCGGGCGCGCCACCGCCGTGGATGCTAGGTCAAGGGTGCCCACAAGGCTCTATGATCTTAATTAACTTATCGATAGCAGCAGAATCTCTAATCACAGTCTAACGAAAATTCGGGCTGGTAGTTCTAAAACATACATTGTATATATATACTTAACCCATATACAAAATGTTCTTACATATATCTGAATCAAAATACAAAACTGTATTTACTAAATATAATCCATAACATATACATATAACGAGCCCTCCAGGTCCAAATAAGTTCTCTTAATGCTCCTGTGGTTCCTCTTGGTTTCCAGAACCAGAAAAATGGTGAGGTCATGAGCTCCTCGAGCCCAGTGAATAACCCTTACCTTCCCCGTTGTTACACTTTGCACATTAACTGGTTCACACATAATCACACAGTACACGTATCTCATGACATATGGACAGAACATATCATATGGCATGTACAAGGTGACAAAAGAACATTCATATGCTTCAAGAACCAAAATAAATTCATACCTTCTATATCCAATATGTTCACAAATGTCACAAATACACACAACATATTTATGTCATGGAACGGGCAATTAGCGTAGCTCAGTCGTACTTGTCCCATTCCAAGTACGATTCAAGGACTCTCATTTTCACTTAAGTCCCTGAACAAACTCTGCTGTTAGTCTATTCACTACACTAACCATGATTGTCCCATACCAATCATGTCATTTGGGCTCATAGTCCTCACTAGAGTCCAAAAGAAAACAAAATCTGCTAAACAACGTAACGACCAGCCCATAACCATAATTTGCACATACATCAAATCAACTTTATCTCAAAAGTTCACATAAACACATAATATGTATCTTAACATCAATCACAAGCTCATAGGTGCTTTGAATGAACCTTCAAATCCAAATTCAAAGCCCAATTTAAATCCAAAAGGATTTCCACATCATAACTAAAGTCCAAATTTAATTCAAAACCAATTTCATAACATAACCAAAGTACAAACCCAATGCAATTACCATTTTCATAACATATCCAAAGTTCACATCCAATTTCAAAGTCCAAATCCAAGCCAAAATCAACTTCATAACATATCCAAAGTCCAAATCCAAGTCCAAACCAATTTCACAACACATCACGTATTCTTAACTGAATGCAAAACTTTTAGTTTAGGGGAAATCAACTCATGGCCCACACAAAGAACCATCACAACACAGGGGTGACAAACACATCCTGGTGGCCCAGCTATGACTCAAACATATGATACCAACCAATGGTGGATCAGCCGTAACTCATTCACATAGTCCCAACCAGACTCCCAACGCTCTGAAGGACACGAACTTCCCACAACACAAACCATGGAATCGCATTCATATCCTAGTAAGTTGAGGCCGAAACCCTCCTCACTAGGGACCCACATGGCTCACACACAAACATAAGGCCGACATTCATATCCCAGGGGATTGGTTATAGCCTCTCCTACTAGGCGACGTGAACATAACGACAGTCACTACTATGGCCATAGCTCTAGAACGCTCTGTAATAGCCTCAGACAAGACATGAACCTCATTCCCCAAAAACATAACTTAAGAAAATCGTATAATCCATTGAATCATATTTTATTTTCAAAGAAGCTTAATTCCACAATTGTAACAAACACGTAATCAAAACAAAGCATAATTCCATTCAAAATACTTTCACAAGTTTCCTATGCTTCATCGCACAATCAGAATTCTTAGGAAGCTTAATAATGGCCTTTTCATATCGAATTACAGCATACACATCCAATTTTCACCAAATTTTGCAGGAAGTTGGCAAATAACATATAGATTCTAACGTATTAATTTCATGATTTTTGTCCAGGCCAATCATTCCCAGAAATTCAAACAGTCAGCCAAAATACTCAAAAATATGTGAATTAAACTCAAAATTCATAATGTTTAGCATACACAACCAAAATTCATCAAAATTTCCAGAGATTTATCCAACCCAATAGTTCACAGTAATTCAAACATTATCTAACTTTTCGCACACAATAACAGGGCAGTTTCGATCGAAAATTCATAACTTATAAACTACACATTTAAAATTCATGAAAATTTATTAGGAGTTGGCTAATGTCATGGTTAACCTACAGTAAAAATTTCATAATTTTTTGAACATCCAAAAATTCCCAGAAAATCTGACAGTAGCACATTATTAGCAAAATCCGAAAATCCACCCTATTTTTCTACCATATTATTCAACCAAATACAAGTAACCAACCCAAAATCCGTAGTATAGCATGTGTTTGGCTGAATTCAGAACATACCCATCAATTCACAACATCCACATAACTCACAAATCACAAATAAATATGAAAGTTTTAGTAGTAGGTTTCTACCAAATTGATTAAGGATTCTAATCCAATAAACCCTAAAACCTCATATTCAAAGCTTCAATTCAAATTCAATTTTGCAAATTCAAACATAAATCCCAAAGTAATCTTCCCCTAATCAATTTTAGGGTTAGAAAAAATAAAAATTACTTACCTTGAATTGAAATCAAAATCAAAACTGTAATCCTCTTCTCCTTCTTCTTCTCCTTTTTCTTCTTCTTCTTCTTCTCCTTTTCTCCTCTCTGCCTCTCTTTCTGATATCGTGGGTTGGGGTTGGGGTTTTGGGGAAGAAAACAACAAAGCCCCCACCCCTTTTGATTTCACGTGCAATAAACCCGCCTTCCCTTTTCTTTTGTTTTTTTTTTCGCCGACTATCTTCTTTTGTTTTTCCTTTTCTTTTCCCTTTTTTTGGGGTCAAGCGCAACCTTTTTGACTCTACTTTCCAATCTTTTTTTTTCTAAACACTAAACATAATAATAACAACATTGAACACACACCTGAGCTTAAAATAAAATGCATACCAGATACACATAATTTACATATTGCATATAATTCAAAATAAGTATAAAAATTTTCGGAGCGTTACAAATCCTCACCATGAGGATCACTCTCGTGATCCTCTAGATCCTTCTCTAGGGGCTCATGCTCTCCCACCTCTTTCTACGGCTCTTCCTCATCCTCGTCTAGCTCCATCTCTCCCTCATCAGAACTCACCTCTCCTCTGTGAGCTCTGGAGAGCTCGACACATCCTCAATCACATGAACCTCATCAGATGCCTCATCTCCTAAGCCAGCCTATGGAGAAGCAGGTGGCGGCTGCACAGGAGGCTGCAGGGCTGTGGTGCCTGAGCTCGTGGAGGTGGGGGTGGGACATTAGGTGGGTGCACATCAAGGGAAGGGTAAATGAATGGAAGAAGATCACAGGAAATGCCTCTCAACTCTAGCTTCCCTCAAAGCGATAACTCTCTAGTGACCACGAACCAGGCCCCTAAGATCTGGAATCGTTCCCCATCTGGCCTAGATCTTCTGTAAACATGAAGTCATGATATCGTAGCTTGAACTCATGCCATGGGGCAATAAGGGGCAAAGACCACAACAATCTGCAAGTGTGGGCCATCACGTCATGAAATTCAGAAAATAGATCCTGCATGTGGGCCACCATGGTTGCATGCATGGTAGAAATGTAAGCCGCTACTGAAGTCTGAGGTGCCATGTGAGGTGTACGGGTCCTCAGGTGCCCCTAGATGAGCCATCTAAACATGAAATAATAGAAAAAGGAATAAGCCACATTTACGAATAAATTTCCCCTAAAGAAAACTCAATTTACCTATATTGTTACCTCAAAACCACACATCTTAGCTCTAGAGCGTCCTATGCTCACAGTAATTTGCTAACCTGACTCTAATACCACAACTGTAACGCTCACAATCCCTAATACCTTATTATTCTAACTTAATTACTGATTTACTATTGATTGGCAGTGGAAGTCTATTGATTGGAGGCATTACCGTCGTTTCGTAATGGAACAAGATTAACTGAATTTTACCTGTATTACTATATTACTCATTGAATCACCTGACTCACCACATAACTGAAATAACATACATTCATCCATTTATACAAGTTGTGATGCACCTGATAACTTAACGTATGGTTACAAAATACTAGTAACTATAAAGTCCAAAAGAATACACAACTATAAGGTTCTTAGGGTGCTAGCCTATAAATCACTGTGAGTGTTTGGCTAACAAATCCTTAGCAAAAGGACTTGCAATGCTCTTTCATTTCTTACTACTCTTTGGTTTGCCAGGCGAGGACTGTTCACTGATCCCTTACCTAAAATAAAAAACATAAAAACATTCTAAGTATAAGCCGAAACTCAACACGTACATCCCTATGCAGTAAAATAAGCTTTGAGTTTAATTAGTTGGGCGCTCGCATTTCAAAGTATTTTGTTCTGCAAACAGGAGAGAGAGAGAATGTGCAATTAAAGTTGATTTGCCAGTTATTATCTAAAATTGGCCCCTGTTGACGTCTGCAGTAGTCTTGAGATAGGTGCACACCTCCCACGCCAATTGGAAAGCTTGAGTTGCAGCCGCGCGGGTAAATTGAAGGGCATAAACCCTGATAATTGATAATTGATGGGGCCACTTGCTTAGGTACCAAAACAATTCATAAAATGATTTATTATATGAATATCACATTGATTTTTGTATAGTTTGATAAACATGTGAGTTTTTAAAGAGCACAGATAATACATGTACCTGGTCTTTGAAAATCTCCTTCCGCTTTATTGAAAAAGTTTGAAGCGACAGAGGTGGCCTCAATTCTGCTCTAAATATGTAATTTTTCTCGATCAGTGTAAGATAAAGAAGTTTTATTACATTTATTATTAGTATAACAATTATTTTCAAGTTATTTGGTTCTATCTTATTTGTTTTTGTTTCTCTCCTTCACACGACTAATGCTCTTTTAATACATATTATAGATAATTGGATTAATGTTTTGGGCTAAAATTGATAAATGAAATTGTATATCTTTTAGGTGTAAAATTTGGGTGAAATATTTTCATTTTTGAGTTATACCTCACTCTCTTTTTATATACATAACTACTTCATCATCATCATCTTCTTCTTCTTCTTCTTCTTCTTCTTCTTCTTCTTCTTCTTCTTCTTCTTCTTATTATTATTATTACATTGTTATTATATTTGTTCATTTATTATTATTATTATCTTTTTTCAATTAGCCTCTAATAATTAGGCTAATATTTGTTCAGAGGGCATTCAAATATTTCTTATCCCTTGAGTGAATTATTTAGGAGCATAGCGAGGTCCATTTTGAGGTTACATCGTTGTTTCAACCTGCGATGCATAAATATATATATATGCGTATACATAAAATGTTAAATTGAAATGTGGAGCCCAATTTGATTAATTTGTGATTAGGATAATTTAAGGTAATTAGCATAAATCTTAGGTTTTCGCCATTACATGTTTGATCACCTCGTTCCAATTTTTCATTGGTCAACCTCTACCTCTTCTGTATCCTAAAAGGTTAATTCTCTCACATCTTCTCACTGGCGCATCACACTCCTCCTCTTCACATGACCAAGTCATTTAAGCCTAATTTCTCGTATCTTATCTTCTATGGTCGCCAACTCTGCCATGTTTCTAATCACCTAATTCCTAATCCTAACCAATCTCTTATGTCCGCATATCCATTGAATTATCCTCATTTCCTCTACCATCATCCTTTGAACTTGACCCTTTTTATTGGCCAACACTCATATGTGTACAACAATGTTGGTCTAACAACGGTATAATAAACTCTGTCTTTTAATCATATATGAATCCTTTTATCACATAACACTCCTAAAGCATACTTCCATTGTTGCCATTCCATTTTGATACGATGGTTAATTTCTTTGTCAATATTCCAGTTCTCTTGAATGATCGACCCCAAATAAACTTCTCAATCCTTGGTATAGCCACCCCGTCAATCGTGACTTCTACACCATCCTCTTCCCCTCCACTAAAACCACACCATATTTAATTTTTAATCTACTTAATTTAAAACCTCTAGACTCCAAGGTTTATCTGCATCACTCCAACTTATTGTTGATTCCAACCCTAGTCTATTTATGAAAACAATACCATCCGCAAATAATATGCAACATCGTACCTTATCTTGAATCTCCTTAGTGAATAAAGCTATAATATAGTGTCGAAAGCATTTGTAAAGTGGTTCTATAGCTATAATTAACAGTCGAAGTTGAGTTTTTTTATTTGTACAAATAGAAAATATAAAATAGCCAGCTGTGTGTAAAATTTAAACTCGATCTTCTAGTAAGAATTTTTAAAAATTGTGCCACTTGAATTAAAACATAATGAAGTTTAGGTTACGAAAAATTCTTTTTCAAATAGAATGATCTCAAGAAAAATTATAAGGAAAATTAGAAAATTTACAACTTTTTATTACAATTTTTTTCTTGTATTTTTTACTATTTCAGAATTAAAATTTTCATTCCAAGACTTACCATAGTGTGTTTTTAGACCCTAAACTAGGTAAAGCACAAGGGTTATTATTGATAGTTCATGTTATTGCATACAAACACCTCGTTTGCATGTATTTCAATATTTGTATTCACCCTTTTGTTCTGTAAGACAAGTTGCCTCAGAAAACCTCGCTCATGAAGACACTTCCATGGTCGGGCTGAGGGGAGTGAGGAGGGGATCTAGTCATCTAGATGATTGTTAGAGCATTCTTAAATATAGTTCCATTTTTTGGAACCCATGTTTGTCACATCAGCAAAAGTTTCAATTTTTTAAAACTTGCATTTCATTACTCCTCTAACCTATAGAACTCTAATTTAAATCATCTAATAATAATATTTATCATGGATCCACCTCATAACACATAACTATTTTTTTAATCATATAAAAATTATATATTAATCCCAAAAAAAATATTAAAAAATAAAACGTTAGCCCGCTTGGTAGAACTAGGCAAAGGTCCACCATGCGTGCCAATTTTCTGTTTCTCCCATGATATTTGGACAAGTGGCACAAGTAGGGGCTGTGTTCCATTTTCTTCCCACGGCTTCAAGTGCTCTTAGGGCTCTTGAGATGTCATGTGAACCTCTTCTCTAGAAGTCACATAAACATTTACAAGAGATTTGCATGATACTTAGAAAAAGAGGAACCAGCTCAGGAAAGATGCCGTACTTCTAGATTTGATGCCAAACTAGATGTATTGCGAAGTACAGTAGTTCAATTCGGAAGTACTTTCAAAAACATCAAGAAAAATGACCATTTAGCTTGGCCAACAGGGCAAAATCTCATGCCAAAGGCTGGATTAAAATTTTGGCATACGTAAGAGTATCAAAAACTATCATAAATCAGCCTAATATTCGAGCATTATACATATATGGGTAGAGATACAAAGCTCGTAAGAAGTTGTGGTACACTAAATTCAAAGTACATAAAATCTCATAGCCATCGCCCATAGAGTACTACAACCAATCTTATATGCCTAGATACTAAGAAACCAATCAAAAGAACAAATTAG
>NCQV01094450.1:4691-17649 GCA_002740545.1 Lophocereus schottii | reverse complement strand
GCATCAATTTATTTTTGTTATTATCGTTATAACTCTTAATAATATATATACAATGAAAATTTTATTTTGCATGAATTTCAGTGTTAATTAGGTATTAGGGACTTGTCTTTGGAGAAACCCACAATTATTATCGACAAGTCTATTGATGCTTCAGATGATGTATGAAGTGGAGCTCTCAACTCTATTGTGATGCACACTCTAGTTTCTTGCTTTTATTGGATATGTAGATACTTTGGTTAACCATAAACCGAACCAAAAGTCCAATAAACCAAATATTTCGATTCGATTTATAGTTTGGCTTTTGGTTGAACCAGATATTTTAGTTAAACAATTTGATCGATAATTTTAGTTCGGTTTATGGTTTGTATTTTTCCAAATCGAAAACATGGCCAACCAATTTTTGGTTAACTGAAATTCGGTTAACTAACTTTGAGCATCCCTAGTGAACCTTAGTGGTGTGGATGCTTGAGGATATGTTACCAGGTTCTTAAGACCTGTAGCCAAATCCATATGAACTTCTTGAGGTGTAAATTGAAGGCCTATAACTAGGTCCTTGTGAACTTGTTAGCGTCTGAGCCTAAATATTGTTTCTTGAAGATATTGTGACATAAGGTATTAAGATGTGGCATTTTCAAGTTTGACCTTTTTGCCATGCAGGCATTGATGTTATCTCATTTTGATGGGAGATTGCTGAATGTAAGATGTCCCAGACGTTGAGGCATCCTTCGTTGAGGCATCCTTCTTTGTAAAGATAAAGAGGATGAGGTGTCCTTTGTGACTAGATACTCTTGAACATGGATAGGGTTGGTGCCTTGGGTGATGATGCTTGTGTGGAGACCACTTTCATGTTAGATCCCCGATTCTGACTAAGGCTGATTGAGGCGATGGTCAAAATAATTATCTTCTATGGCAGTTGTTAATGGCATCTTAAGAACCTTTAGTGTCGATTCAGAGCTAACAAGGGTTTTGTGCCATTCCTATAGGGTCATTATGTAGGCTAATTGCATTCTTATTCAACGTGGGGTTCCCAAGTGATCATAGAAGAGGGTGGTCTAATAAATTGGCTAAAGACATTTGCATTAATGTAGGTGCACTTACTAGGCTAAGTGATATTATGCAGGCATAACAACAATATAGACACGATTGTGCTGACTATATGGACATGACTGCGCCAACTATGCGGACAAGATTATGCTCACTATCCATATATGATTTTGCTGACTATGCGGACATGATTATGCTAACTATGCTGACATGACTGTGCTAACTATGTAGACATATGATGACCTAACATCGTATGCATGCATGTCTCATACTATGTTTCAACTCCATTGGATAAGGCCCGATTAAGGTACAAAAGATTGATGAGTTAGGTACGTTGATGTTCTATGGCTTAGGATGACGGGAAAAGAGTTAGGTGACCGCTTAGTTAGGCTAGGTTATGGGTATTAAGCTGCCCATGATCGAAAATCATTCTTTTTAAGGGAGGAGTATCCTTTAATTTTGCATTAAAATGCTCACGTTCTGAAGAAGCCCCTAATTTCTGTTTGTTATGATAGAAACCCTAGATGTGTGAGAATAATAATAGCTAAATATACTTCTGCTAGTTTTAGTTGGAGTAGCTCTAGTTGAATAGAGTAAAGGTGATCCTTCACGTGTTAGGAAAAGCTTTTATAGCCACTGTTTTAGTGTAAAAAATATGGTTATCTCTGCATCGGGACATGTTTGCCATGATGGAAGCCTTAATTATCTAGAAAATTATTAGAGGGCCCTCTATCTTCCGTAATAGGTGAGTTTCTGTTTAGTAAAGCTAAGGATATCCACTCTTAAATTTACAGTCATGGTCGGGGCTAATAGTTTTGAATTTTAGAATGAAGGTGAGAATAGAAGCTATGATGATCGAGAAGTAATGATTTGTCCAAGTTTGATTTGATGCGCATAGGTGATGGAATGTCTCTCTATCCTCTAAAACTAATGTTTTATTATCAAGTTCCTTTTGTCTGGTTCGCTTTTTTAGGTTTTTGGGCGAGCCGCTCTCTCTTCTGTCTCTGTCTCTCTTTTTTTTTTTGACGAAAGGACTCAATTGAGATGTATCTTTACGAACAAGAATCTTCGTCACCAGGCCTTAAATGGGTTACCTATGTATCAAATGTGGAATCAGGCCAGTCGTAGTTTGAGAGTAAGAACATACAACCTAAAGGAGGAATGCCTCCGTGAAGACTTTCTTTTCTAAGGTAGGCTTTTGGGGGTAGGGTCCCAAAGGAATAGAATCGGTGTACATGTGAAGGCTTAAACATGCGGTATGAAATTCCTAAGTGTGCATAGGTGATGAAGTTAGTGTGAATCCGTAATTTCTTTCTTTTCTTATCCTTCTTGTTTCCAAACTCTTCCCTTTTTTCTTTTTTTCTTTCTTCTTTTTTCCTTTTTTATCTTTGGGTGGGGCCATTTGGTCCGAACTTTTCTCTGTTTTTTGGCTAATTTTGATATTGATGCTACTTTTAACAGACTCCCACTCCCTAGTTAGGTCAGATGTGGTTATGAGAGAAACAGACTTATTTTAAGGCCCAAAAGGGTTCCAAATTAGAATTTACTAGGTTTAACAAGGTTCTTAATTCAGGTTATGAAAGGATGCCTACTATCTAGGGCATGTCCTGAAAGTTGCATAACTTATTGCAATGAAATATTTTACTTTTTCCCTTTTACCTGATCATAGTTCGAAATCCGTAGTCTTGTTTTTATTTCTTTGCCTCTTCTTTTACCTAGATTGCCCTGTTAGTTTTCAAGCTAGCCCCTCCTTTCCTTTTCTCTTCTCTTTTTTCAAACACTTCATAGGATGAAAGTATTCTATAATGAAGAACATGAGAATATGCAAAAAACCAAATGATGGAGATCATTTCATTAATAAGTCAAGGCTACTTCAGACTTGTATTCATGATAGACAGAAAAGGGAGTGATTCTATGACTCAACACATGACTACGTGTTTAGGGCGCATCATATTTTCTAAATTCAATAGAACTCGAGGCCTCTTGTGTGGAGGCTTCTAGTCTTGGATTTAGTTGTGCAGGTTTATATAAATAGATGGGTCCCGCTTTTCACTTTGGGGGTCTGAAATAGTTAAAATGCTTATTATGCAAATCCAAGCAGGTTGTTGTCATTGTTGGGTACTCTATGTAGCTTCAGGTAGAGGAAGCTCCCTTGACTTGAACATGCTTTCTGACTTATTCTTGAAGGGACAGCAATACTTGGTAGCATGTCCCCTTGCATGTTGATATTTGTAATACTTGTTTGGGTCCCAATTCTTATGATTCCATGTTCTTTTCATCTCTGGCCTTAGTGGGGGGAGGTTGATAATACCTTTAGAAAGAAAGCATTCCAATTTTTGAGTATACGTGGTTCCAATAGTGGTGTATTGGTGTAGCAGCCTAGAGCATGCATCTCTTTGCCTGTGTAGTGATTGTCTTTTTTATCCCTATTCTGGAAGTGCCCTTACAAGTTTTAGGGGCTTTGGTGGGTGTGCCCCTGATAAAGGTTTGGGGTCTAGTGGCCATCAGTGTCATCTTCTTCTCACTCTCATCGAGAGTCATTTGTATTTTTTCCATCATCTTTAGAAGTTGAACTAGTTCATTATCTCTTGCCATTAGGATTGATGAAGTATCAGACTTTGACTTGGATTTTAACTTTGACCCAACTGGTGGAACTCCCTTGGACTTTTCTTGAGATAGAAGCCTCCTTGTTTGTAGACTCCCCTCATATGCCTCCTCAGTCTTTCCTATCCCGAGTAATAAGGCGGTGGTTTAATGAACATGAATGATCAATAGTGTTGGATATAGGATAAAGGAAATAGTTAATAACTTGTAGTTCAGCAAGAAAGATACAACGACTTGGTCAGCTTAAAGTTTAGGTTGGGGCTAAGATGTGGGGTTTATGCTAAAATCAGGTCTTACCTTGGATTAGGTCCTAGGTTGGGCTCAGAGAGTTGAATTATGGGCCTAAGTCGGACTCAAGTGTTTCTTAGGTGAATCATGGGCCTATACTAATCTAAGTATGACTGTGATTTGGTTTGCCTAGAATGGGCTAGATTTAGCACATGAGTGGATTTAGGTAGACTCATATAGAGATCCTAAATCTAGGGAATATGATGCATGGAGAATGAATTTATACATGGATAAGATATCTAGACCTTGCTTGGACTTATGCATTATGAATATGATGCACGAGATGTAACCTAAAGTAGACTAGTGCTCTAAAGGTTGAGCCACATTATGCACTTTGGGCCTTGATGGACTCGTGGATTGTGCATGATGAGGCCTAATGAAGCATGACTCTTTGGCCTCAAGTATCCTACAACTGATGTGCTAAGACCCTAAATGAATTATGTTGACTTATGAACCTGACTCTAAGACCAAAAGCCTAGAATTTAAGTTTTATGCCATGAATGTAGATTCTAAAGGGATAGGGGACCTAAGTTGACTGGATCTCGGCCAGGTTCTGACCAGACCCAAACTTTCCCTTTCCGTTTTGCCTCCCCATTAGACTCTATGTATATAGACTAATGAACCCTTCTATCTGATCCCTAAGAGATTCCGGCTGGGTTCTTGAAATGACATGGTCTTGCCTTTTGAACCAGACACAGACTACTGATCACCCTATTCTTTTTTTCTTTTTTTTTAGCAATCATGCCCTAGATTTATTTTTTAACCAGAACTGACATTTCTAAACTAGAATTAGAACTTTTCCCATACTCTAGATCAAGAGGCCTATTATATCTCAATTGGCCTAAACACTGATTTGGTTTTCTTAATCCAATTCCTAGGACTTCCTTTTGGCCAAACCGGGTATTCTAAACTAGGGTTAGAATCCTTTGCAACTTTTGATCAAGAGTCCTGTTAGGACTTAACTAGCCCAGAAATAGTTTTGGTTCTTACCCTAATCCTTTGACTCATTTTTTATCCAAAATTTATACTTTAAACCAGAGTTAGAATCCTTTTTAAATTCTGAATCAAGAGTCTTATTAGGACTCAATTAGCCTAGAACCATCTTCGTTGCTAATCCAATTCCTAAACTCAGCTTTTCCTGATCTTGCCTCTTCTAAGACTCACAGCATCAATGCATAGTCCTTTGACCGAGAGAACTTAAATCATGCAAAGTCACATTACATTCCAAATCACGGCTTCGCCTAGGGACGCTGTTGATCTTCAATATGCAACACCTTATGATGCAAGCATGCCTAATGCAAGTATAATTAAGATAATTTCTCGTATTAAATTTCGAATCTCACCTTCTCAAAAACTGGTACTCATTAGAGCTGCCATTGTAACGATCCACCTCCTTGAGCGTGCGATCCCCCATGAATGGGTAGGACTCATTGCTAGGTACTTTTATGCTTTTCTAGAAATTATAGGTTTTATTTTTTTATTATAGGTTTATACAATGCTAAGCTGCAAGCTCACGGAGAATGGCCTAGGCCTGGCTAGAGAACTCGGTCGAGTTCCCTGGCCAGGATCAAATCCACCTGTGCTGGACTAAGGTCCTAGCCGTTTCTTCGACCTAGCCAGAATCAGGATACAAGCTTGATCCATGAACCCGGGCAGGCTCCTGTCAGGTATCCTAATTTGGGATTAGGTAGACTCTACCACCTAAATCCCAATTTATTTTCCTTTAGCCTTGCAGTGTGTGAATAGATTAAAATAGCAAAGAATTAGTCTTTAGCTAAATAAAGTCACATGCGAATTTTAGGAGAAATTATAAACCATGACACCTTTCAATGCATATCACATCGATAAGGACGCCAAACGAACAAATTCAACCTGCTTCAAAAGTTTTTGAAAGGCCCCAAGCGATTCGTAGTGTGGGGACCCATCCTAACTCCTTAATCTGGAATTGAGGTTCTAAATTCGGGAGCGATGGTATGGTGATGTGATGGAATGCTTCCCATCACCGCTCATCATCACTCACGAGCTCTACTAATCAATACGTGAAATTAGAACTCTATTATACTAAAATACGATCATGCAACAAGTCAGAATCATTCATATGATCAAGACATAATGTCATTCAAAGTAAGCAAAAGATAAAATTGTTCAAATTGCATAACAGGCGGGGAACTACCTAAAGATTACATCTTTGGTAATTTAGAATGAAAAAATCATAAAGGAAAAACAGAGTAGAATGAAGAGGGAAAGATAGAATTTCGCCCTCAGGATAATCCATCGAATTTACTTGAGAACCTAGTAAAATAATGTCTTTTTAATTTTTGACCCAATTTGCTACCTCCAATGTGTGGAGTATTTCTCTCGTAAACTTTTATGCTGTCCTATGTTTAATTTTTTGATGTGTTTTGAGGCCTATTACATCCGATTCCTCTAGTTGATAAGAATTTTCTGATGTAGAGCTAATGCCAATGTTTTCGATGCCGTGAACCCAAGGGTAGCCCCTTTCCTATAGTGGTTGAGGGGACAGTATGAATTGACTCAGAAATAGGAGACATAATCCTAGCTCCATTGAGGTTAATCAAAATAGGTACACTAATTTAGTTAGAATTTTGACTAATTAGTCTCAGTAAACTAATCATCATAGAATTCTAATTAATTAACCTTTCTTGAGCAAAGAAGGGCTTGGACAGAGGGCGCTTGGCCGAGTTTCTAGGTAGAGGATCGGCCCAGTTCCTGGAAGTAGGAACCCACCTGGGTTCCTTCATTGAGTAGCAGGCGGTCTAATTTATTTTTTTCCAAAACTTTCAAATCTGACCTATATTTTGAGTGATTTTGTTTTTTCTTGAAAGGTTATTGAGTATAGTTCCTAATGAAACTAATTACATAATTGCTATATAGGTGCTGAAAAAGGTAGAAGGAAAGTAGTAAACATGTTTCATTTTTGTCACAAGCTCAAATATTTGAATTATATCTCTTCCGTTGCTTATTGGACTTTCCGGTACAACGTGTCATTTGACAACCCATTCAATGAAGAATTTTGATACCTAGACTTAATAATCTCATGTTTCCTAGAGGGGATCTCAACTAGACATCGAACACTGTCAATTTGGGCTTATTTGAGCTTCTTGGGCTATATTAGCATTTTGCACTCGAATTCAAGGATTACTCTACTAGGCTCCATGTATACAAGTTGGGGTATAATTTTCGTTATTCGGAAATTAAGAATAAGATTTCGTTTTTAGCCGTCTAAGTATTTTCAATGAAATATATAATCACCCACAAAATCAAGCCTTGGAGGCAGCGTAGGTGTGGATGTGTGAGAGTATGGTGATGTGTCGAGATGGATATGGTACACTTTTAAAGTAACACAAAAAGAATTTTAGATGTCTATCTCCAAAGTCATTATCATATGTTAATTCCTTGAAGTGCGTATGAATCTAGGGTGTATGTCATGGGGTTCATCAACTGCTTCAATTTAAGCCCATGTCTAAGTGGACTCTTCATACTTCTTGGATATTCTCCATGATTGTATACTTTATTTTACACCATTATTGTCGTTTCACATGCCAACTATGCAGTAACTCTTGTGCCAATTGCAACCAAGCTATGCCACTTTCCCTTACTGTGGCAAATAATATTTTGCATAAATTTATTGCTCATGTTCTATCAGTGTAGTCATTTTGTATGTTGAACCATTATAAAGCTCATGTTGGATAATGTTAGTGTAAGAAATTCGCTTTTTCCTATGTTGAAATTTATATGTGTGTCTAAATAATATTCATCCACCTAACATTACTTTGTGGTGACAATAACCCAGACACTACTCACCTTCAAGGTGGAGCAAGATTAAGATGGAAATCAAAATTTCCTGCTAAGAATGAAACATATTATGTGGAATTGAAATATGTCGTACAATTGTATTACACATACCTTAACTAGCACATCTTTCTAATACACCATTATTTTGGTAATTTTAGGGTTTATTAATATATTCGTTCAAGCATTGAAGGACTCTTAAATTATTTTCCATTCTCGTATATCCCATAAGTTATTGTCCAAAAGCTCAGCATACCAAATTAATTGAGGACATCTATAAACTTTTAGGATAACCTTGGGTAATTATAACCTTGGGAATTCATGAAGACCAGGTATAGAGAGATGTGTCTATAGGTATGACCTTGAACAAGGTAAAGGGGTTTGGAGAGAGTTTTAAGCCATTGAAGAACTGAGAGAGCTCACAAGTTCATAGGAGTTCCATTATATTGTTCTAAAATTTACAGCATTGGATACAATTTTGTTGTATATAAGATTCGGCCAGTAATTTAAACTTCTTTTGGTCTTATTACTAAACAATTTAGAATCAAATGAATGCATAGCGAATATTGCAATTCCACTAAAAAAGGTACAACATGAAAGTCATAGTCACTAATATATTTGTATTAAATAACTTGTCAGTTGTCTATCTCTCTCTACCCCCACAAACGCATATACGCATATATGTATGTGTGTATCTGTGTGTTTGTGCCTGTGTGTGTGTGTGTAAAAATATGATATTAATGCATTGCATATAATAAGTAATTGTAAAACCTTAGAAAAACTTCATTCTTCTAGGCCAGTGCACTTGGGTAAGTTTTAAAGTTTTGAAGACGAAACTATCCTAAAAGGAGTAGTATGCAAAACCCGGAAAGTTTAAGTGTGTAAAATTTGGACCTAAAATCAAGCTAAGGTGAAGGACAAAAGAATTTCATTTTTATAACCCCTACTTTTATTTTGGTTTAAAAAAAATTATTTGTGACTTCCACCTTTATTTTATTTAAATTTTAACTGGATGTTTAAATCCGTTTATTTAAAAACTATATTTGTTCCTTCCTATTTGACCAAAAAACAAAATCTTGAATTTGGAAACCCCAGATATTTTCCCGCCAAAAAGGACCAAAAACCCTATCTCCCTTTCCCCCTATGGCCAGCCACCACCCCCTCCCCCCAACCCTAGCAGTAACCTCACTCCACCACCTAGTTAGCCGGCAACCCCCTCTCATCTCTCTCTCTCTCTCTCTCTCTCTAGAACTCTCCCTCTCTCTCTCTATCGTTCTCCCTCTATCACATTCTCTCTCACTCTCTCCCCTCACTGTGCCCTCACCCACGGCTGCACCACCACTCGACTGTTGCCCTACTAGCCAGCACTAGGCTGCCAACACGCCCCATAGCCACCGGCGTAGCCCAACTGCCAGCACACCTAGTCATATGGCTCCTTGGTGTTTTGATGGGTGAGGATGCATGGCTGATACATCCATGCATCACATGTTCAAGGCTTAAATCTTTTTTTTTTCTCTTTTAAAGTACCTTGTGTGGTTTTAATCGTGCAAATCCATCAAAATTTCTAACATAAAGTTTCAAAATTTTTAGCTTTGGAATCGGGAGTAAGGGAGAAACATC
Organism: Lophocereus schottii; assembly: GCA_002740545.1. NCBI lineage: Eukaryota > Viridiplantae > Streptophyta > Magnoliopsida > Caryophyllales > Cactaceae > Lophocereus > Lophocereus schottii. The sequence continues at coordinate 8,280 of NCQV01094450.1, read as the reverse complement.
TTCCGTTCGAAAACCGAGTCAAGCTAAATTTTAATGATAATTTTCTTTGATTTCATTGATTAAAGTTTCATTGATTAAAATCTTTAGGTTTGGCTTGATTTGGTAGGTTAGGGGTATTAGAATTTGCAGAATGGGTGTAGAATGATGGGTGAGCCATCACAATGGAAAACCGAGCCAAGGGTACTAGTTGGGAACAAAAACACCTGAACGGAATATTCTGAGTCAAAGGCTACATGTCCTGCTCCTTTAAAAGATTCATCTTGGATAGGGAAGTAGCCCACAAATCGTAAAATTTTTAGAGTTTATGGGTCAGGATGTGCTGAGTAATCCAATTTTTGAATCGAGTGAATTGGAGTAGTATAGCCCGAGATATAGCCGAATTATCAGGGGCTGTCTAGATCAGGACAGCCGGTGACATCATAGAAAGATTTAGGAAAACGACTGAGTTTGGGTCACAGTCTGCAAAACCCTAAACATAAGAAGTGTAGAGGACACACCGACCTTTCCATAAATGGGTGACAAATTAAAATTCCAATGTCGGGAACAAAAGTTATTAACTCTAGAAGTTGAGCCCAGCTTCTGGTTGAATTTGGACCCAGAGTTAGGCTATGGTTGGGAGATTTAGGCATGGCTAGAAATTTTAGAAAAATTCCTATAAGTAGGGTAGGGGCTAAAGATATGGCCCATGAGGTTTTGGTCTGAGTGTGAGTGATGTTTTGGTCCAGGTGCAGAGTAGTAGGTCACATTAGTAACTGAGCCCATAATTTGTATGGATTCTAGGTAAAAATCATGTGCTAACCCTTCCCCAAAGTTGCTTAAAGAGTGCATGTGTGTTGAATATGGTAAGAGTTGGCTTAAATGCTGGTTATTATGAATTTATGGAATGTATCGATTGAACATGACTGCATTGTTGGGTTGCATAGTTTTTCTATGTCAATAGACTTGGGTGTTGGATTGATTATGTTGAAAATGGAAGTTTGTNNNNTGATAATGCCTTGGGAATTAGGCTGAATCTGAATGAAACTGTGCATGTTAATTTAACCTTTAAATTGTATAAGTATGATAGTAAAACTAAAGGCTGAATGTGGGTGAGACTGTGAGTTTGGTATGTTGACTGAAGCCAGTAGCCTTCTGGGGTAAAAGTGCATGCATGTGAGCGGCCACGTGCCCGGTTGGGGCATGGGCCAAGTTAGCGACAACCATTTATGATGATGGCAGGCCGGGAAATGGTTAAGCGGTAACCGTCCAAGTCGACTATGGGCCATGATTAAGTTAAGCTGCTGTATTGAACCCCAAGCGTAGGCTATGAGACTCAATGGGGTCGCTCACCCTCAAAACCTGAATGTTATATTTGGAACTTAGAATGTATGCGTGCATCACTAAGAACATGTAAGTGTGGATGGTTACATTGATTGAAAGTGAATAAGGGTGGTCTAGTTGTGTCCCCTACCCCTAAAATGTTCTTCATAAAAAATGAATTTGTGTACGTAGTTTGACTGTTAGGGATGATTGTTTTTGAGTTTGCCTTATCTTTGCAAAATGTTTTGTTTTCAAGTGAACTAATTACGCATAGGATCGGGGGACCAAAATTAGAGTGAGGCCCCAATGCTTAAGTGGAAGATGCATCATTAGTTATTTTAGGGAAGATATTTTTATTGAACATTGTTTCAGTTTAGTAGTTGTTAACAGTATTCGAAACACTTTCCAATTTGAAGTATTATTGAGAATTTTTGCATTAATGATTATTTGGCATATAGCCTAGTATTTCCAAGAAGAAAATACGGCGGTAACAACACAGTTAGGTTTCACTGTTGCCACATAGGTTAATAATTAGTAACAAAGAAAATGATTAGAAATTCGGGGTGTTACAAAGTGATATCAGAGCTCAGGTTGACTGACCTGAAGGCTCGCTTAAAAGGCAGTAAGAAACTAATAACTAAAACTGGTAGAGCTAAGGACTACATGGAGAATGAGTGTAGTGATAGGCAAAGGTGTATACATGTGTATGTAGTATGACATAAATGTGTGATTGTGTGAATGCCTGACTTATGTGTAAGTGACTTCTGTATAGGAATGGAGGGTACCCAGCAATGTGGTTGTGTAGGAGGTCCTTACTTACACGAGCAGCTAGATAAGAGATCAGGTCAGATTGTGTAGGACCACATTCAACATATGAGGTGGGCATTAGCCAGGTATTTAGAAGACATGCCCAACAGCTATTTGAGGATTGAGGCCAACCATGCCTTTTTTCTACTGCTAACCCTAAAAGGAGACGTTGAGTGGTGCTACAGAGTTGACGACCTGCACCGCTAGGCTCGTGATCATCGCCCATGGGGGAAGTATTGTTGGTGTGACTGGGAGCCTATAGGGATTAGCGTGGTTGACCTGATAAACTACTTAAGACTGGAGGGCCCCGTGATCAGGAGCGTATACCCACAGCTATTGAGGAGGATGCCCCACCCCCAGGAGACGAGCTCACAAATGAGGAGGGAGACTCTAAGGATGAGGGAGATGCTTCTACTAAGGTGGGCCCTGTCGAGGGGGAGGACCTCAAGGAGGATCCTAGCAAGGAGGAATCAATTAAAAAGGAGGACCCTAACAAGGATCCTAGCAACGAGGAATTGATAGAAAAGGAGGACCCCGAGGAGGATTCTAACGTTAGTGAGGGGGAACTTATGGGGAGTGAAGACCTCAAGGGACACTTTAGCGAGAGTAAGATGGAGGCTCTTGAGAGGGAGAACCATAAAGGGGATCAGGACGAAGGAAGGATGGAGTTCACTGTAGAGGTTGACCAGATGAGGGGACTTGAGGTCTTGAGTGATTAGGAGATAGATCCTGTGAGGAAGAGAGGTGAGCCTGAGACTGGGGTGACCCGCCAGAAGCAGGGCAGATGTGGCCGAATGTGTAGGGGTTCCTGTCCACTGGACGTCCCTAACCAATAGAAGCTCGTAGTGATTAAAAGTTTGCTTTCTAGGATAACGTTGTTAGTTATCTTTCTGTTGCGTTATTAAGCCAATGTGGGCGAATGAAGTTATAAATTGTGATATAATAAAGAGTACTAATATGGAACACCTATCATTTTCAATTCTATGCAATGAAATCTTTTAAGGAATCTGAATGCCAGTGTTCACTATTTGTGAAGTATGTAACGTGATGCCTATGTGATGTGTAATACATGAGTGTGTGATGCCTTGGTTGGACCACGTGAATGTGGAAATGTGATAAGATTGAAAACCTGCAAAATGTTACATGATGCACCAGCATATAATATGTTATTGAACTCTAGTAGTACGTAGGATATGAACCATTAAGAGAGGAACTAAACCCAACTTACTTCCCAAATAAGATGGCGAGAAACAATGACGAATCTCAAATCAAACCTCACCCCATTACGAGAGTCCTAGCAAACTCGAAAGTTCCCATATTGAGCTTCAGGGAACGACTGGAAGCCCTACAGCCCAAGAATAGGAATGGGTCTCGCAGTTAGGTGGATGAAACCAACCCCCTACTAGAGCAGACCTTATCAACCTCCTACTGTTGAGTTGCTGTAGAAGCAAGGAGAGCAGTTACAATGCCAGAACGAGCAACT
>NCQV01094429.1:0-24050 GCA_002740545.1 Lophocereus schottii | reverse complement strand
GGGGCATGTATGGTGACTGTTTCCTTAGAATGTTGAAGTCGTTGGATGTTAACCAAATACTTGACTGCAACTACCACGCATATCGCCTGTAATGCCTGAATGACGCAGCAGTGAAATGGAAATAAAATGCTAGCAGATATTTTAGAGGACCACCCCAGTTTCGTATTACTAGTGAAGTCCTTACTAGTTACTTTCTGAATGTGATCTACAGATGTTGTTCATTTTTATATTATCTTATCTCAATAATATTTTTCATTGAATGTGATGTATTTGTTCATTACTTCACATGTTCTTGTTCATTAATGTTTGAAATGTGATTCAATATATGATGTGCAAACTAACATTTATTCTTGCTATGATGTGAAATCTTATATTTGGATATAGTTGATTTTACATGAAAAAGATGCAAAGACCGATGGTTTTCAATGACAATATATTGGACAACTAATGTAGTTAAACAATGAAACAAAGATGAAAAGGATTTCCCAGAGGGCATGGAAAGGGTAGGACAATTAACAGGGAACAATATTAGAAGATTATTCATGAAAGAGTAATTGAATTAAAAACGAAATCAGCACACATAGCACCAGAAAACCAAGTGCATACCAAACCTTTGGCATCAACCCATGGCTGTTCGCCAGCCCCCAAGGAACCATCTGTACCGTGTAGCAGTGACAGAGAGCCTGCAATATGAGGACCTAGTGATTCAAGTGAGGTAAAATAAAATGCATCTACTTTGAGTTATATATATTTATACAATCCTATTGTTGATAGTAATGTTTTGATCTTGTTCACTTCTACATCGTTGACCGGTCATTTTTCCTGCTATATACATTAATTGTCTTTATCAAAGTGAATTGAAATATATGTACATGCCGGACAGATAGGCAAGTGCCTATCAAAATCGAGTACGGCAATATGTTTATGCAACGTTCACACTACCTACGAGCCTATTAGAAGTTCAAGCAGCGTCAACAAGTGAACCAACAACTGAACACACCAAACCCATCAAACAACAGAGCACATGGTGAAGTCTTTGAAGAACGGGGACAACAAAAGTTGGGAAGATGGTTGGAAAAATCCTAGAAAGAGGAGACCATGGAGAAGAATTCCAAAGAGACTTTGTGCTGCACATAATTTCGACAACCATTATTAGGAGTATGAAAAGTGATTGTTTCTTTGGAACATTGAAGTTGTTTATGGATACAAACCAAATATCAGACTACAATTGGCATGCGTATCTCCTGTAATGTGTGAATTGCTTAGCAATGGAATGGAAACAAAACTCCAATAGATATTTTAGGGGTATGTTTTTCACGAGATTAAGGAAATCGTTACTAATTACTTTCTCAATGTGATCTAGAGATGATGTTCATTTTTCTTCATTCGCTTATCCAAATAATATTTTTCATTGAGGGACATGTACTTGTTCAGTACCTCTCATTTTTTGATTCACTAATATTTGAAATTGATTCATTATACGTTGTAACTAACATTTATTCTCACTATGAATTACAAGCCTTACATTTTTGGTGGAGTTGAGTTTAGCGAAAAGTGATGCAAAGACCGATGGTTTCCAACAACAATACATTGGACAACTGATGTAGTTAAAGAAAGAAATAAAGATGAAAAGGAGTTTCGCAGAGAGCATAGAAGGGGTAAGACAATTGATAGGGAAGAGACTTTATGCTACATATAGTTTTAAAATACAACATTAGGGGCAAGAATGGCGACTGTTTCTTTAGAATATTGATGTTGTTGCTGGATGTTAACCAGATACTTGACGATAATTGGCATACAAATCTCCTGCGATGTCTGAATGACGCAACAGTGAAATGGAAACAAATTGCCAAAAGATATTCTAGGGGACCACCCCTTTTTCACATTCTTAGTGAAATCCTTACTAATTACTTTCTCAATGTGATCTAGAGATGTTGTTCGTTTTTTTTATTATCTTGTCTCAATAATATTTTTCATTGGCTGTGATGTATTTGTTCATTACCTCGCATTTTCTTATTCATTAATGTCAGAAATGTGATTCAATATATGATGTGTAAACTAACATTTACTCTTGCTATGAATTGAAGTCTTATATTTGGATAGAGTTGAGTTTATAGCAAAGAGATGCAAAGACCAATGGTTTCCAACAACAATACATTGGACAACTGATCTAGTTAAACTAAGAAATAAAGATGAAAAGGAGTTTCCCGTAGAGCATTGAAAGGGTAGGACAGTTAATAGGGAAGAATATTAGAAGATTATTAACGAAAGAGAAATTGAATTGTAAACGAAATCAGGACACATGGCATCAGAAAACTAAGCGCATACCGAACCTTCGACATAAACCCATGGTTCTCTGCCAGCCCCTAGGCAACCATCTGTGGCATGGGCCAATGAAAGAGAACCTCTAATAGTACTTAATGATCTGATTGTGGTAAAATAAAATGTGTCTACTTTGAGTTACATATATTTTAGCAATCCTATTATTGATAGTAATGTTTTATTCTTGCTCACTTCTGCATCGTTAACTGTTCATTTTCCCTGCTATATACATTAATTGTGTTTATCAATGTGCATTAAAATACAAGTACATGCCGAACAGATAAGCAAGTGCCTATCAAAATCAATTGCAGCAACAGCAACCTCTGGGCAGTGATTTTCGGCACAATAAGTGACATCATACATTGGATATGGAAGCATAAATCTTAAGAAATCTCCTAATGAAGTTGATGTTCATGGCTGGATCTAGCATGAGGATCTTTTTGAGGACCCTAATTCATTAGATGAATGCCTAAAAGTGGAGGATGTAGTGTTGAAACATTACCAGAGTCAAACGCCAATAAAATTTTTATCCATCAAGCAACGCATTAAATGTTTCTGACGATAGAATATTGGAGATGACTGAAGGAAGATATTTATGCAATGTTCATACTACCTGTGGGTCCATTAGAAGTTAAGCCACCCTCAACATGCGAACCAATAACTGACCACACCAAATCCATAAAACAACAGAGAACAAGGTGAAATCTTTGAAGAAGAGGGAAACAAAAGTTGGGAAGATGGTTGAAAAAATCATAGAAAGAGGAGACCATCGAGAAGAATTCCGAAGAGACTTTTTGCTGCGCATAATTTCGAAGAGCATTGTCAGAGTATGGACAGCTACTGTTTCTTTATAACATTGAAGTCATTGATGGATATTAACCAAATACCTGACTATAATTGGCGTGCATATCTCTTGTAATGTGTGAATGACTTAGCAATGGAATGGAAACAAAACTCTAATAGATATTTTAGGCGACCACTTTCTGTAAGATCAGGGGAATCCTTGCTAATTACTTTCTCAATGTGATCTAGAGACATTGTTCATTTTTCTTGATTCGCTTACCTAAATAATATTTTTCATTGAGTGAGGTGTACATGTTCATTACATAACATTTTCTTGCTCAACAATGTTTGAAATTGATTCATTATATGATGTACAAACTAACATTTATGCTTGCTATGAATTACAAGCCTTATATTTTTGGTGGAATTGAGTTTCGAGAAAAGAGATGTAAAGAGCGATGGCTTCTAACAACAATACATTGGGTAACGGATGCAGTTAAACAAACAAATAAAGTTGAAAAGGATTTTTACAGAGACCATGGAAGGGGTAAGGCAATTGATGGGGAACAGACTTTGCGCTGCATGTTGTTTCGATATGCATTATTAGGGGCATGAATGGTAGTAGTTTCTTTAGAATTTTAATGTTGTTGTTAGATGTTAACCAAATACTTGACTATAATTGGCATGCACATCTCCTACAATGTCTGAATGACGCAACAGCGAAATGGACACAAAATGCCAGTTGATATTTTAGACGACCACCCATGTTTTGCGTTACTAGCGAAACCCTTACTGATTACTTTCTCAACGTGGTCTAGAGATGTTGTTTATTTTTTTTTATTATCTTATCTCAGCAATATTTTTCATTGACTATGATGTATTTGTTCACTACCTTATATTTTCTTGTTCATTAATGTTTTAAATGTGATTCAATATATGATGTGCAAACTAACATTTATTCTTGCTATGAATTGAAGTCTTATATTTCGATGGAGTTGTCTTTATAGGAAAGAGATGCAAAGACCCATGGTTTCCAATCTAATACATTGGACAACTGATGTAGTTAAACAATGAAATAAAGATGAAAAGGATTGTCTCGGCGAGCATGGAAAGGGTAGGACAATTAACAGGGAAGAATATCAATAGATAATTCATGAAAGAGAAATTGAATTGTAAACGAAATCGGCACACATGGTACTAAAAAACCAAGTGCATACAGAACCTTCGACATCAACCCACGGCCCTCCTCCAGCCCCTAAGGAACCATCTCTAGCATGCGGCAGTGAAAGAGAACCTCCAGTAGTAGGACCTAATGATCCAATTAAGGTAAAAGGAAATACATCTACTTTGAGTTGCATATAATTATGCAATCCTATTGTTCATGGTAATGTTTTATTCATGTTCACCTCTACATCGTTTAGTGTTCGTTTTCCTGCTATATACATTAATTGTGTTTATCAATGTGAATTGAAGTATAGGTATATGCCGAACAGATAGGAAAGTATGTACTAAAATCAACTGTATCAATAGCAACCTCTGGACATTGATTCTCTGCATAACAAGTGACATCATTCATCTGATATGGAAGCACAAATCTTCAGAAATCTCCTAATGAAGTTAAAATTCATGCCTGGGCTTAGGATTAGAATCTTTTCGACGACCCTAATTCTTTTGATGAATGCTTGAAAGTGGAGGTCGCAGCACTGAAACATACCTGAATCGAACGTCAGTAAGATTTTGATCCAGCAAGTAATATATTGAAGGTTTTCGACAATAGTATATTGGAGATGACGAAAGGACGATGCTGATGCAACATTCGCACTACCTACGAGTCTGTTGGAAGTTCAAATAGCCTCAACATGCGAACCAACAACTAAACACGGTAAACCCTCAACCAATGAAGGACAATGTGAAATCTTGGAAGAACAAGGAGAACAAAAGTTGGGAAGATGGTTGAAAAAATCCTAGAAAGAGCAAACTACAGAGAAGAATTCCAAAGAGACTTTGTGTTGGACATAATTTCGACAAGCATTATTAGGAGTATCGATGACGACTAAGAATATTGAAGTTGTTGATTGATGTTAACCAAATACCTTACTATAATTGGCGTGCATATGTCCTGTAATGTGTGGATGACTTGGAAGTGGAATGGAAACAAAAGTCCAATAGACATTTTAGGGGACCATTTCTCACAAGATTAGTAAAATCTTCCCTAATTACTTTCTCCATGTGATCTAGAGATGTTGTTCATTTCTCTTCATCTGCTTATGCAAATAATATTTTTCATTGAGGGAGATGCACTTGTTCATTACCTCACATTTTCTTGTTCACTAATGGTTGAACTTGATTCATTATACAATGTGCAAACTAACAGTTATTTGTGCTATGAATTACAAGCCTTATATTTCTAGTGGTGTTGAGTTTAGAGAAAAGAGATGCAACGACCGATGGTTTCCAACAATAATACATTAGATAACTAATGCAGTTAAATAAAGAAATAAAGATGAAAGGAAGTTTCATAGAGAGCATGGAAGGGGTAAGATAATTGATAGGGAAGAGACTTTGTGCTGCAGATAGTTTTGACATGCACTATTAAGGGCAAGAACAAAAACTGTTTCTTTCGAACATTGAAGTTGTTGTTGGATGTTAACCAAACACTTAACTACAATTGGCATGCATATCTCTTGCAATGTTTGAATGACATAGCAGTGAAATGGAAACAAAATGCCAGTAGATATTTTAGAGGACCACCCCTTTTTCACATTACTAATGAAATCCTTACTAATTACTTTCTCACTGCGATCTAGAGATGTTATTCGTTTTTTTATTATCTTATCTCAATAATATTTTTCATTGACTGTGATGTATTTATTCATTACCTCACATTTTTTTTTGTTCATTAATGTTTGAAATGTGATTCAGTATATGATGTGCAAACTAATGTTTATTCTTGCTATGAACTAAAGTCTTATATCTGGAAAGAGTTAGGTTTCCAGGAAAGAGATGCAAAGACCGATGGTTTCCAATAGCAACTTATGCAGTTAAATAAAGAAACAAAGATGAAAAAGAGTTTCCCAGAGAGCATGGAAAGGGTAGGACAATTAACAAGGAAGAATATTAGAAGATTATTCATGAAAGAGAAATTGAATTGTAAATGCAATCGGCACACATGGCAGCAGAAAACCAAGCGCATACCAAACCTTTGGCATCAATGCATGGCTCTCCGCCAGCCCCTAAGGAACCATCTGTAGCATGTGGCAGTAATAGAGAACCTCTAATCGGAGGACCTAATGATCCAATTGAGGTAAAAGAAAATCCATCTACTTTATGTTACATATATTTATGCATTCCTATTATTCGTGGTATTGTTTTATTCTTATTCACTTCTACATCGTTGACTGTTCATTTTTCCTGCTGTATACATTAATTATGTTTATCAAAGTGAATTGAAATATAGGTGCAAGCCGAATAGATGGGTAATTGCCTATTAAAATCAACTGCAGTAATAACAACCTTTGGGTAATGATTTTCTGCACAACTAGTGAGGTCACATATTAGACAAGGAAGCAGAAACCTTAAGAAATCTCCAGACCAAGTTAAAGTTTATGCCTGGGATTAGCATGAGAATCCTTTTGAAGACCTTAATCCATTAGATGAATACTTGAAAGTGGAGGACGTAGCCTTGAAACAATGCCAGATTCGAGAGCGAATAAAATTTTTATCCAGCAAGTAATACATTGAAGGTTTATAACAATATAATATTAGAGATGACTGAAGGAAGATGCTTATGCAATGTTCGCATTACCTACGTGCCCGTTAGGAGTTCAAGCAGCCTCAACACATGAACTAACAACTGAACTCACCAAACCCGTCAAACAACAGAGGATGAGGTAAAATCCTTAAAGAATAGGACAACACAAGCTCGGAGGATGGTTGAAAAAAATCCTAGAAAGAGGAGACCATGGAGAAGAATTCCAAAGAGACCTTATGTTGCACATAATTTCGACGCGCATTATTAGGAGTATAGATGATGATTGTTTCTTCAAAACATTGAAGTTGTTGATGGATGTTAACCAAATACCTGACTATAATTGGCGTGCATATCTTCGGTAATATGTGAATGACTTAGTAGTGGAATGAAAACAAAACCCCAATAGATATTTCAATGGACCACTTTTCATAAGATTAGCGAAATCCTTGCTAATTACTTTCTCAATGTGATCTAGAGATGTTGTTCTTTTTTCCTCATTCGCTTTTCTAAATAACCTGTTCATCGATGGAGATGTACTTGTTCATTACCTCATATTTTCTTGTTCACTAATGTTTTAAATTAATTCATTATATGATGTATAAACTAACACTTGTTCTTGCTATGAATTATAAGCCTTATAGTTTTGGTGGAGTTGAGTTTAGAGAAAAAAGATGCAAAGACTGATGGCAACCAACAACATTACATTGGACAACTGATGTAGTTAATAAAAGAAATAAAGATGAAAAAGAGTTTCATAGAGAGCATGGAAGGGGCAAGATAATTGATAGGGAAGCGACTTTGTGTTGCAGATAGTTTTAATATGCATTATTAGGGGCAAGAATGGCGGCTGTTTCTTTAGAATATTAAAGTTGTTGTTGGATGTTAACCAAATACTTGACTACAATTGTCATGTATATCTGCTGTAATGTTTGAATGACACAGCGGTGAAATGAAAACAAAATGCTGGCAGGTACTTCAGAGGACCACCGCTACTTCGCATTACTAGTGAAATACTTACTAATTACTTTCTCGATGTGATCTAGAGATGTTGTTTGTTATTTAATATCTTATCTCAATAATGTTTTTCATCGACTGTGATGTATTTCTTCATTACCTCGCATTTTCATGTTCATTAATGTGAAATGTGATTCAATAAATGATGTGTAAACTAATGTTTATTCTTGTTATGAATTGAAGTCTTCTATTCGGATAGAATTGAGTTTATAAGAAAGAGATGCAAAGACCGATGGTTTCCAATAGCAATACATTGGACACTGATGTAGTTAAACAAAAAAATAAAGATGAAAAGGAGTTTCCCGGAGAGAATGGAGAGGGTAGGGCAATTAATAGGGAACAATATCATAAGACTATTCATGAAAGAGAAATGGAATTGTAAATGACATCGACATTCATGGCACTAGAAAACCAGGCACATACCGAACCCTCGACATCAACCCATGGCTCTTCACTAGCCCCTAAGGAACCATCTGCAGCATGTGGTAGTGAAAGAGAGCCTCCAATAGTAGGGCCTAATGATCCAATTAAGGTAAAATAAAATGCATCTACTTTGAGTTAAATATATTTATGCAATCCTATTGTTGATAGTAATGTTTTATTCTTGTTCACTTCTACGTCATCAACTATTCATTTTTCCTGCTATATACATTAATTGTGTTTATCAATGTGAATTAAAATGCAGGTAGATGCTGAACAGATAGGCAAGTGCCTATCCAAATCGACTGCAGTAATAGCAACCTCTGGGCAATGATTTTTTGCACAATAAGTGACATCATACATCGGACATGGAAGCACAAATCTTCAGAAATCTCCTGATGAGGTTAAAGTCATGCCTGGGCTTGGCCTGAGAATCTATTTACGGACCCTAATTCATTTGATGATCGACTGAAGATGGAGGCCGTAGCATTGAAACATTACCAAAGTCGAATGCCAATAAAATTTTTATCCAGCAAGTAATACATCAAAGGTTTCTGACAATAGAATGTTAGGAGTGACTAAAGGAAGATGTTTATACAATGTTCGTGCTACCTACGAGCCCATTAGCAGTTCAAATAGGGTCAACATGCAAGCTAACAACTGAACACACCAAACCCCTCAAACAATGGAGGACAATATGAAATCTTTAAAGAACAGGGACAACAAAAGTTGTGAAGATGGTTGCAAAAATCCTAGGAAGAGGAAACCATGAAGAAGAATTCCAAAGACACTTTGTGGTGCACAAAATTTCGACGAGCATCGTTAGAGTATGGATGGCAACTGTTTCTTTAGAACAATGAGGTTGTTGATGGATGTCAACCAAATACCTAACTGTAATTGGCGTGCATATCTCCTATAATGTGTCAATGACTCAGCGATGGAACGGAAACAAAACTCTAATAGATATTTTAGGGGACCACTTTTCACAAGATTACTGAAATCCTCACTAATTACATTCTCAATGTGATCTAGAGACGTTGGTCATTTGTCTTCATTCGCTTATCTAAATAATATTTTTCATTGAGTGAGATATACAGGTTAATTACCATATATTTTCTTATTCACTAATGTTTGAAGTTGAGTCATTATACGATGTACAAACTAACATTTATTCTTGCTATGAATTACATGCCTTATAGTTTTGGTGGAGTTGAGTTTAGAGAAAAGAGATGTAAAGACTGATGGCTTCCAACAACAATACATTAGACAACTAATGTAGTTAAACAAAGACATAAAGATGAAAAGGAGTTTCCTAGAGAGCATGGAAGGGCGAAGACAATTGATAGGGAAGAGGCTTTGTGCTGTATATAGTTTCAACATGCATTATTGAGGGCGTAAATGGTGACTGTTTCTTGTGAATATTGAAGTTGTTGTTGGATGTTGACCAAATACTTGACCATAATTGGTATGCATATCTCCTGCAATGTCTGAATGATGCAACAGTGCCATAGAAACAAAATGACAGCAGATATTTTAGAGGGCCACCCTTGTTTCGTTTTACTAATGAAATCCTTACTAATTACATTCTCAATGTGATCTAGAGATGTTGTTCGTTTTTTAATTATCTTATCTGAATAATATTTTTTGATTGACTATGATGTATTTGTCCATTACCTCACATTTTCTAGTTTATTAATGTCTGAAATGTGATTCAATATATGATGTGCAAAGTAACGTTCATTCTTGCTATGAATTAAAGTCTTATCTTCAGACAGAGTTGAGTTCATAGGAAATAGATGCAAAAACTGATGGTTTCCCAATGTATTGAACAACTGATGTAGTTAAACAAAGAAATGAAGATGAAAAGGAGATTCCCGGAGAGCATGGAAAAGGTAGGACAATGAACAGGGAAGAATACCAAACCTTCGGCATCAACCCATAGCTCTCCACCAACCCCTAAGGAACCATGTCTAGCATGTGGCAGTGAAAGAGGACCTCCAATAGTGGGACCTAATGATCCAATTGAGGTAAAATGAAATGCATCTACTTCGAGTTACATATATTTATGCTATCCTATTATTGATGGTAATGTTTTCCTCTTGTTTCACTTCTACATCATTAACTGTTCATTTTTCCCGCTATACGTGTTAATTATGTATGTCAATGTGAATTTAAAAGCAGGTACATGCCAAACGGATAGGCAAGTGTGTACCAAAATTGACTGCAATAATAGCAACCTCTAGGCAAAGATTTTCTGCACAACAAGTGAATCATTCATCTGACATGGAAGCAAAATCTTCAGAAATCTCTACTGAAGCCGAAGTTCGTGCTTAGACTTAGGATGAGAATCTTTTCGAGGACCCTAATTCTTTGGAAGAGCACTTGCAAGTGGAGATCATAGCATTGAAACATTACGAGGGTGTAACGCCAATAAAATTTTGATCCAACAAGTAATACAATAAAGCTTTCCAATAATAGAATATTAGAGATGACTGAAGATGATGCTCATGCTATGTTAGCACTACATACAGGTCTATTAGAAGTTCAACTAGCCGCAACATGCTAACCAACAAATGAATACCCCAAACCCCTCAATCAATGGAGGAGAAGGTGAAATCTTGGAAGAATAGAAGCAGCAAAAGATAGGAAGACCGTTGAAAAAATCCTAGAAAGAGGAGACCATCGAGAAGAATTCCAAAGAGACTTTATGTTGCACATTAGTTCGATGAACATTATTAGTAGTATGGATGGCGATTATTTCTTTAGAACATTGAAGTTGTTGATGGATGTTAACCAAATACCTGACCACAATTAGTGTGCATGTGTCCTGCAATATTGTAGGGGAGCACCTCTATTTGGTAACCTTAGTGAAATCCTTATGGATTACTTTCCCAATGTGATCTAGAGATGTTGTTCATTTTTTTAATTCACTTATCTGAATAATATTTCTCATTGAGTGAGATGCACTTGTTCATTACTGCACATTTTCTTATTCATTAATGCTTGAAATGTGATTCATTATAAGATGTACAAGTCAACATTTATTCTCGCTATGAATTACAAGCCTTATGTTTTTCCTGGGGTTGAGTTTAGAGGAAAGAGATGCAAAGACCGATGGTTTCCAATAGCAACACATTGGACAATTAATGTAGCTAGACAAAGAAACAAAGATTAAAAGGAGTTTGCAAGGGAGCATAGAAGGTGTAAGACAATCAACAAGGAAGAATATTTGAAGGTTATTCATGAAAGCGAAATTGAATTGCAAACGAAGTCGGCGCATATGGCACCAGAAAGCCAAGCGCATACAAAACCTTCGGCATCAACCCCATGCCTTTCTACCAACCCCTAAGGAACCATCTCTAGCATGTGGCAGTGAAAGAGAACAATAGTAGGACCTAACAATCCAATTAACGTAAAACAAAATGCATCTACTTTGAGTTACATATATTTACGTGATCCTATTGTTGATAGTAACGTTTTGTTCTTATTCACTTCTACATCGTTAACTGTTCATTTTTCCTACCATGTACATTAATGAAGCTAAATTCCATGCCTAAAACAAGGATGAGAATCTTTTTGATGATCCTATTTGTTTTTGAAGAATATTTTAAAATCATGTCTATAACATTGAAACATTACCAAGGCTAAATGCCAATAACATTTTGATATAGCAAGTAACACATTAAAGCTTTCTGACAACAAAATATTGCAGATAACTGAAGAAGATGTTCATGCAATCTTAGCACTGCCTACGAGTCCGTTAGAAGTTCAACTAGGCTTAACATGCGAACCAACAAATGATATAGCAAACTCCTCAAACAATGAAGAACAAGGTCAAATCTTGGAAGAACAGGGACAACAAAAGTTGGGAAGATGGTTGAAAAAACCTTAGAAAGAGGAGACCACGGAGAAGAATTCTAAAGAGACTTTGTGTTGCACATAATTCGACGTGCATTACTCGGGGTATGAATAGCGACTCCATATGTAAAATATTGAAGTCGGTTATTGATGCTGACCAAAAACTTGACCATAATTGGCATCCATGTTTCCTGCAATGTATGAATAATAGAGTGGTGGAATGGAACTAAAACCCCTGCAGATATTTTGGACAACCACCACTGTTTCACATGACTAGGGAAATCCTTACTAAGTACTTTCTCAATGTGACCGAAAGATGTTGTTTATTTTTCTATTCGCTTCTGAATAATATTTTTCATTGAATAAGATGTATTTGTTTATTACCTCATATTTTCTTGTTCACTAATGTTTGAAATGTGATTCATTATAAGATGTGCAACCTAACATTTATTCATGCTATGAATTACAGGTGTTATATTAGGATAGAGTTGAGTTTAGAGGAAAGAGATGCAAAGACCGATGGTTTCTAGCAGCAATACATTGGATAGCTGATGTAGTTGAACAAAGAAATAAAGATAAAAAGTAGTTCCCTGGAGAGTGTGGGAGGGTAAGACATTTGATAGGGTAGAATATTAGAAAATTTTTCACAAAAGTGAAATTACATTACACATGAAATCAGCACACATGACACCAGAAAACCAAGCATATACCAAACCTTCGGCATCAACCCATTGCTCTCCGCTAGCCCTTGAGCAACCATGTCTAGAATGTGGTAGTAAAAGAGAACCTCCAATCGAAGGACCCAATGATCTAATTGAGGCAAAAGAAAATACGTCCACTTTAAGTGGCATATATTTTGCAATCCCATTATTGATAGTAATGTTTTGTCCTAGTTCACTTCTACATTACGAACTAGTCATGTTTCTTATTATATATATTAATAGTATATATCAATGTGAATTTAAATACCGTACATGTCGAACCGATAGGGAAGTGCCTATCACAATCGACTGCAACAATAGTAGCCTCTTGCAATGATGTTATGGACAACAAGTGACATCATACATCGGACATGTAAGCACAAGTCTTTAGAAACTCCTAATGAAGTTGAAGTTCATGCCTGGACTTAGGATGGGAATCTTCTTGAGAACCCTAATTTTTTTATGAATATCTGAAAATGGAGGTTGTAGTATTCAAACATAACCGATGCTGAATGCCAGTGAAATTTTTAACTAGCAAGTAATGCATTAAAGCTTTCTAATAATAGAATACTTGAGATGACTGAGGAAAATGTTTATGCATTATTAGCACTGCCTGCAAGTCCATAAGAAGTTCAAGTAGCCTCGATATGCGAACCAATAAATGAATTTACCAAACTCCTTAAACAAAGAAGAACAAGGTTAAATCTTAGAGGAATAGGGACCGCAAATGTTGGGAAGATGGTTGAAAAAATCCTAGAAAGAGGAACCACGGAGAAGAATTCCGAAGAGACTTTGGAACACATAATTTCAACATGCATTGAGGGGTATGAATGACGATTGTTTCTTTAGAATATTGAAGTTATTGATAGATGTTAGCTAAATACTTGACTATAATTGGCGTGCATATCTCTTGCAATGTCTAAATGACATAGTAATGGATTGGAAACAAAACCCCAACATATATTTTAGAGGGCCAACCTATTTCACTTGATTAGTGAAACCTTTACGAATTACTTTCTCAATGTGATCTAAAGGTGTTGTTCATTGTACGATGTAAAAACTAACATTCATTCTTGTGATGAATTACAAGTCTTATATTCAGGTAGAGTTGAGTTTAGGGGAATGAGATGCAAAGACCTATAGTTTCCAACAGTAATACATTGGACAGTTGATATAGTTGGACAAAGAAATAAGGATGAAAAGGAGTTCCCTCAGGAGCATGGATGGAGACACGTAATTGAGCGGGTAGACTATTAGAAGATTATTCATAAAAGTTTAATTGAATTGCAAATGAATCGGCACATATTGTGGAAGAAAAGCATGCGCATAGCAAACCTTCGGCATCAACCCATGGCTCTCCGTTAACCCTTGAGCAACCATGTCCAGAATGTGGCAGTGAAAGAGAACCTCCAATAACAGCACCCAATGATCTAATTAAGGTAAAATAAAATATATCAACTTTGAGTTACATATATTTATGGAATCCTATTATTAATAGTAATGTTTTGTTCTTGTTCACCTCTACGTCCTTAACTGTTCACTTTTCCTGTTATGCACGCTAATAGTATTTATCAATGTGAATTTAAATACAAGCACGCGCCGAACGGATAGACAAGTGCCTATTAAAATCGATTGCAGTAATACTATCCTCTGGGTAATGATTATAAGCACAACAAGTCACATCATACATTAGACATAGAAGCTCAAATCTTTAGAAATCTTCTAATGAAGCTCTAGTTCATGCCTGGACTTAGGATGGTAGTCTTTTTGAGAACCCTAACTTTTTTTTATGAATGTTTAAAAATGGAGGTTGTAGCATTGAATCATTACCAATGTCGGACGCCAATAAAATTTTGAACCAGCACGTAATATATTAAAGCATTCCGATAATAGAATATTGGAGATGACTAAGGAAGATGTTCATGCAATGTTAGTACTGCCCACAAGTCCATTAGAAGTTCAAGTGGCCTCGACATGTGAACCAACAAATGAATACAATAAACTCCTCAAACAAAGAAGAACAAAGTTAAATCTTAGAAGAACATGGATAGCAAAAGTTAGGAACATGGTTGAGAAAACCCTAGGAAAAGGAGACCATGAATAAGAATTCCAAAGAGACCTTGTGCCGCGCATAATTTTGACATTCATTTTTAGCAGTATGAATGGCGACTATTTCCTTAGAATATTCAAGTTCTTGATGGATCTTAATAAAATACCTGACTGTAATTGGCATGCATACCTCCTGCAATGTCTGAATGACGCAGTAGCGGGAATGGAAACAAAACCTCAGCATATATTTTAGAGGACCACCCCTATTTCATATGATTAGTTAAAACCGTACTAATTACTTTCTCGATGTGATCTAAGGATGTTGTCTAATTTCTTATTCACTTATTTGAATAATATTTTTCTTGAGTGGGATGTATTTGTTTATTACCTCACATTTTCTGGTTCACTAGTGTTTGAAATGTGATTTTTTGTACGATGTACAAACTAACATTTATTCGTGCGATGAATTGGAAGTCTTATACTTGGATAGTGTTGAGTTTAGAGGAATCAGATGAAAAGGCCCATAGTTTTCAACAACAATACATTGGACAACTGATGTAGTTGAACAAAGAAATATAGATGAAAACAAGTTCCCCGGAGGGCATGGCAGGGGTAAGACAATTGAGAGGGTACACTATTGGATGATTATTCATGAAAGTGAAATTAAATTGCAAATGAATCGACACACATTGTAGAAGGAAACCATGCGCATACGAAACATTCAGCATCAACCCTGGCCTCTCCACCAGCCCTTGAGCAACCATGTCTAGATTGTTGCAGTGAAAGATCACCTCCAATAGTTGGAACCAATGATCCAATTAAGGTGAAATAAAATGCATTTACTTTGAGTTACATATATTTTTGAAATCCTACTATAGATAGTGATGTTTTATGTCACTTCTAAATCGTTAACAGTTCATTTTTCATGTTATACATGCTAATAGTATTTATTAATGTGAATTTAAATATAGCTACATCCCGAACAGATTGGCAAGTGCTTAACAAAATCGATTGTGACAATAGTGTCCTCCGGGCAATGATTTTATGTGCAACAGGTGACATCATACATTGGATATGGAAGCTCAAATCTTAAAAAATCTGCTAATGAAGCTAAAGTTCATGCCTGGTTTTAGGATGAGAATGTTTTTATGACATTATTTATTTTTTATGATGTTTAAAAATCGAGGTTGTGGCATCTAAACATTACCAAGGATGAACACCATTAATATTTTGATCCAGCAAGTAATACATTAAAGCTTTCTGACAATAAAATATTAGAGTTGACTGAGGAAGGTGTTTATGCAACGTTAGCAGTGTCTACGAGTTCGATAGAAGTTTAAGTCGCCTCGACATGCAAACTAACAAATGAAGTGAAATCTTGAAAGAATAGGAACAACAAAAGTTTGGAAGGTGGTTGAAAAAAATCCTAAAAAGGGGAGACCACGCAAAAGAATTCCAAAGAGGCTTCGTGCGATATATAATTTCAACATACATTATCAGGAGCATGAATGGCAATTGCTTCTTTAGAATAGTAAAATTATTGATGGATATTTACCAAATGCCTGACTATAATTACTTTAGAGTACCACCCTTATTTGAAATGTGATTCATTGTAAGATATTAACCAGATAGCTGACTATAATTACTTTAGAGCAAGTCTGATTGCCATTGTAGTAGAATGGAAACAAAACCCTAGTAGATATTTTAGAATACCACCACTATTTCGCATGATTAGTGAAGTCCTTACTAATTACTTTCTGAATGTGATCTAGAGATGTTGTTCATTTTTTTTAGTCGCATATCTGAATAATATTTTTCACTGAATGAGATGTATTTGTTCATTACCTCATAATTTCTTGTCCACTAATGTGTGAAATGTGATTTACTGTACGATGTACAAACTAACATTTATTCTTGCTATTAACTACAAGTCTGATATTTGGGTAGAGTTCATTTTAGAAGAAAGAGATGCAAAGACCGATGGTTTCCAATAGTAATACATTAGAAAACTAATGTAGTTGAACAAATAAATAAAGATGAATATGAGTTCCCTGGAGAGCATGGAAGGGGTACGATAATTGATAGAGTAGACTACTAGATGATTACCGATGAAGGTGACATTGAATTACAAATGAAATTAGCACACATAGCACAAGAAAACCAAGCGTATACCAAAACTTCAACATCAACCTGTGACCCTCCGTCAGTTCTTGAATTATAAGTCTATATTTGGATACAGTTGAGTTTAGAGGAAAAAGATGAAAGGACCAATGGCTTCCAACCACAATACATTCGACAAGTGATGCACTTAAGCAAAGAAATAAAGAAGAAAAGGAGTTCCCTGGAGAGCATGGAAGGGGTATCACAATTGCAAATGAAATCGGCATACATGGCACAAGCAAACCAAGCGTATGCCGAACATTCAGCATCAACCCATGGCTCTCCGCCAGCCGCTGAGCAACCATGTCCAAAACGTGGCAGTGAAGCAGAACCTCCAATAGCAAAATCCAATAATCCAATTGAGGTAAAATAAAATACATCTACTTTGACTGACATATATTTTTGCAATCCTATCATTGATTGCAATGTTTTGTTCTTGTTCATTTCTACATCAGTAACTGTTCATTTTTCCTGTTATATATATCAATAGTATTTATCAATGTGAATTTAAATATAGGTACATGATGAACAGAGAGGCAAGTGACCATCAAAATCAACTGCAGCAATAGCAGCCTCTAGGCGAAGATTTTCGGCGTAATAAGTGACATCATACATCGGAGATGGAAACACAAATCTTCATAAATATCCTAATGAAGCTAAAGTTGATGCCTGGACTTAGGATGAGAATCTTTTTAAGGACCCTAAATTTTTTATGAATATTTAAAAATGGAGGCTATAGCATTAAAACATTAGCAAGGTAGAACGCTTAAAAATTTTTGATACTGCATGCAATACATTATAGCTTTCTAATAATGGAATATTGGGGACGACTAAGTAAGATGTTTATGCAATGCTAGCACTGCGTACAAGTTTGTTAGAAGTTTAAGTAGCTTTGACATATGAACCAACAAATGAACATAGCAAACTCCTCAACCAAAGAGAAACAAGGTTGAATCATCAAAGAATAGGGACAACGAAAGCTCGGAAGATTGTTCAAAAATATACTAGGAAAAGGTGACCATGGAGGAGAATTCCAAAGAGACTTTGTGCTGCACATAATTTCGACATGCATCATCAGGAGTACAAATGGCAACTGTTTCTTTAGAATATTAAAGTTGTTGATGGATGTTAACCAAATACCTGACTATAATTTGCGTGCACATTTGCGTGCACATTTCCTGCAATGTCTAAATGAGGCAGTAGCACCATGGAAACAAAACCCCAACAGATGTTGTAGAGGACCACCCCTATTTTGTATAATTAGTGAAATCCTTACTAATGACTTTCTCAATGTGAACCAAAGACCTTGCTTATTTCTTTTATTCATTTATCTAAATAATACTTTTCTTTGGGTGATATGTATTTGTTCATTACCTCACATTTTAATGTTCACTAATGTTTGAAATGTGTTTCATTATAAGATGTGCAAACTGACATTTATTCTTGCTATGAATTACAAGTCTATATTAGGATAAAGTTGAGTATAGAGGAAAAATATGAAAAGATCAATGGTTTCCAATAGCAATACATTTGACAGGTGATGCAATTGAACAAAGAAATGAAGACAGAAAGGACATCCCTGGAGAGCATGGAAGGGGTAACACAATTGCAAATGAAATCGCCATGCATGGTACAAGAAAACCAAGTGCATGTCGAACATTCGGCATCAACCTATGGCTCTCCGCCAGCCGCTGAGCAACCATGTCCAAAATGTGGCAGTGCAACAGAACCTCCAATAGCAAGACCCAATCGTCTAATTGAGGTAAAATAAAATACATCTACTTTGACTTACCAATACTTTCGCAATCCTGTTACTGATAGTAATGTTTTGTTCTTGTTTAGTTCTACATTAATAATTGTTTATTTTTACTGTTATTTATATCAATAGTATTTATCAATGTGAATTTAAATATAGGTACATGTCAAGCGGGTAAGCAAGTGCATATCAAAATCCACTGTAGCAATAGTAGCCTCTAGGCAAGGATTTTCGACGCAACAAGTGACATCATACATCGGACATAGAAACACAAATCTTCAGGAATCTTTTAATGAAGCTGAAGTTGATGCCTGGACTTAGGATAAGAATCTTTTTAAGGACCCTAATCTCTTTAATGAATATTTGAAAAGGGAGCCTATAGCATTGAAACATTACCAAGGTCGAACGCTTTTAAAATTCTGATACTGAAAGTAATAGATTAAAGTTTTGTGATAATAAAATATTGGAGATGACTGAGGAAGATGTTTATGCAACACTAGCATTGCGTATGTGCCCATTAGAAGTTCATGTAGCCTAGACATGTGAACTAACAAATGAACACAGCAAACTCCTCAACTAAAGAGGAGCAAGGTCAAATCTTAGAAGAACAGGGACAACAAAAGCTGGGAACATTGTTTAAAAAATTGTAAGAGTCATACTTTCTTTCCATTAATGACTAACTCGTTCAATTGCTAAGCTCGCCAAGCTGTGTTCTAATTATTTTTATGAAGGATATTATGTCCTCAGTCTGTGTGTTTAACAATAATTTTTGCGAAACATCATTATTATTAAGCCAAAAATCATGCATTGTTTTAATAATTATTTCGATTATATCATATATATTATTTCGTCTAATTTACTTTAATTTATATATTTTTCAAGTTAGGCATTGTTTTAATAAAGAGCAGAAGACGAGTCGTTGAGGCTCGAGTTTTACATACTTGGGCAGAAGACGGTCCAAATAAGGATAATTATGAAGATATTGTCTGGGCTAAGATTTCAAGAGTTGGAGAAGAGCTAGAAGTCTTGAGGGACAAGAAGTTTAAGGAAGAAAAGAAGAAGGAAACCCTAATTACTAACAATAATCACACCCCTCCTTTCTTCCTATATATATCATCATCACCATCACCATAAGGACCATCACCGAGCTTCCACCTTCAAGAATCATCCATCCAGCTCCATGGCAAACACTCATCTCCTTTCCTCTTCATTCACGGCCATCATACGCAAGTCATCGTCATCCTTCATCATCCTCCTCTTCTTCATCCTCTTCTAGGCTCCTCGTCATCTACCACCACGCAACCAGCCATACATGCCAGCCTCACCACCCACGCACCCATCCTCCCCTCAAAAGTATATCTTTTATCATTATTTCATGTATTGTTATTAGGGTTGTTATTTTATCTTGATAGTTGATCATTGAACATGATTATTATTGATAAATATTGTGATTTTATTCTCAATATGAGTGAGTAATTTTCATGTGCTTAGTATAATCTTCTCGAAGCCATGCTAAATTAATTATTTTGAAACAACTTTTATGCTTTAATGCCTAGTTGATTTATATTCATGATTCTTTAGCAATAAGAGTTTATCGTTTATGAAATTTGTGTTAAATCGATTAGAGTGCATGCTGGTTGATTAAATATAATTTCGATTGATAGTTTAGAAGATTATAATACGTAAAAGTTATAGTCTTTTGGGCTTAGGTATTACCCTAATTAATCATAGATGGCTCAAACCCATCTTTTTTAACTAAGCAATTGCTTTAGATCTTTGTTAAATCGATTTGCTGGTAAATTGGTTACAAAGTATTAAATGATGTTTTTCTAATTCTTAATGCTCTAGTTTGGCTAAATTTTTGCACTGGTGTAATGATTATCAAATTAGTAGGGTTTACGTTAGGGCTGGACCTAAGTAAACTAGAACATAAGGAAATACAGGGAAGAACCGCTGGTGGATGTCTTCTATAGCTTAACTCATGAACGAAATTAACTTGTGTGTTGATGATAAATATTAATTTGCATGGTGGACTGAGATTATAATAAGTATCCTTGGTAAATTTGACAACTTTGATAATTACTTGTCGCCTATAGTTAATTTGGTTTGTTTGTTAATTTTTGTTTCATTTTTATTGGTTAGCATACAATTTCAATCGACCCCCCCAAAAATATAGTCTTTTAGGAGTGTCTAGGTAATTTTAGATAGTTTAGCTTTTGATTTTTGGAGTAGTTATAATTTTAGAGTGATTTATATTTAGTTTTAGTATTTAATTATCGGTTTGTCAGAAATTACAATAGAAATAGTTATTTTCGTATTTAATCGAGTTTTATTAATTCCTAGGGTTTATATAGTCTCCTAGTCTGATCATCTTCAATTTCGTAATTTTTGGAAATTATTTAATAATTTTTCAGAATTATTTTGTTAAATTGAGATGTGCAGATTTTTAGGCTATTAATTCTAAAAATTTCGATTTCTAATTGTAATTTATGATTATTAGGTGTTGTTAAATCCAAAAAATTGTGTCCTAAAAGTAGGGAAATTTTTGTGTTTAATGTCATATTTATATTAATGCAGATTATTTTACATCTAATTTCGGATTTATTATTTTGCCTGATATTCTATGCTAATTTTCTAATCTGATTTTTCTGAAATTAATTAGATACAATTTAGAATTTATAAGCTTATAGACCTGAAGAATAATTGTTTAGGTTACTGTTTAATATTTTTAATATTTATTTCGGACGATTATTTGCTATTATTGATTTTTAATTAAAATTTCAGTTAATATTCTCTTTTTATTTTTCTAAAGTATTTAGGGAATATTTTTACTATTTTATTTCCACAATATGATCTACAATATGTAGGATCATCATTGGGCAGTTTTTTAGATTTTTATTAATTAGATGTTAATTATTTCCAAATTATTAAGATTAGACTTAATAAATTGAATTAGTAAAATCATTTAGGATTAAGCTAGCCTTTTATAATAATCTTTCCTCGTGGATCGATCCCTACTTTTCTATGCTATAAAAAGTGTTTAATAACCAAAGTAGTGGTTAAATTTGTAGCTCTCGACAAACTTAACAAATTTTGGCGCCGTTGTCGGGGAAAGAAAATAAAATTGCTAGTTACTGTTATCGAATTTTGCTACTTTTATTGTTTTTATTTTAGTTTTTGCAGATTGCTCGAGATTAAGGAGTGGTAAGGAAATTGGAGTGGGCAAGGAGCAAACAATAGTAGATAAAAACATACAAGCTTATCCTAAATCAGTAAGTCTTAAGATTAAAGAGGTAGGAATGTCCACTATTCGGAAACTTGCTGCCCCTAACCTAGAAAGCCAACTAATGTCCATTACCTATGCTGTATTAGATAAGCCCTTGAAACTAAACTCTAGATTCATCAATGTATTGCCTAAGTTTCATGGATTAGTTGGAGAGGACCCATACCGACATATTAGTGAATTCCTTATTACTTGCTCTGCTATGGTGCCTGAGGGAATTCCTGAGGACCAAATTAGATTAAGGGCCTTTCCCATTTCTTTGCTTTGTAATGCTAAGGATTGGTTGTATTACATGTCTGCTGGATCTTTCTCTACATAGACTACATTGCATAAATCATTTTTACAAAAGTTTTTTTCCTGTATCTCATATTGGATCTATTAGGAAAGATATATGCGGAGTCAAACAAATGAATGGGGAAACATTTTGTGAGTACTGGGAAGGATTTAATAAATTGTATGCTAGTTATCCCTAACATCAAATAACTGAACAATTGTTGATTCAATATTTTTACGAGGGTTTGCTTCCTATGGATCGTAATATGGTTGATGCTGCTAGTGGAGGGGCTATTTTAATTCGATTGAATTTTCCAGTTAGTTAATTTGTGTGATTCGAACAACCCATTGGAAGTTGTTTGCTTAGCCTTTTATTATTGGTCAAAACTCAATAGATTACATTTAGTCTCTGTGGGAATGATATTAAAACTAGACTATAACACATGTGCACTTGTGGAAGTGTCCAGTTTTTAGCGCTGTTGCTGGGGATCAATTTGTGGATATTGAGTTCACCTTTATAGATTGACTAAGTATTTTTGGTGTTTGTTTTTTCATTGTAATTTGTTGATTTACCCTATTTTGTGATCTTTATAGGATTTCTCCACTTATATGCGAAGTCCCTTTCCTTTTGAATTCGATCCAAAAATAGAAAGGGCTTTTCGCTCTAGGAGGAAGAAGTTAACGTTATAGGAGCAAAGAGCCAAACCTCAAGAAGCCTCTTCAATGATGGCAGGACAAAGAGGTGATAAAAAAAAGGACGCTTCGGGACTTTGTCACCCCATGAGTCCAAGGCATTGTTACTAGCATTGCTCGTCGACAGGTGCAAGCCAACAACTCTGAGCTTAAGTCGACTCTTATTTCCATGGTACAACAATCCCAATTTGGGGGCACCCTATTAGAAGATCCCAACTTACACCACTCAATATATTTTAGAGGTGTGTAACACCTTGAAGCTCAACAAAATTGCTACCAATGTTGTTCGATTGCGGCTATTTCCCTTTCACTTAGGGACAAGGTGAGAGCATGACTTTACTCTTTGCCTCCTGGAAGCATCACAACATGGGTGAGCTCATCAAGGCTTTTCTTACAAAATTTCATTGCTCCAAGCAAGATGGCGAGTCGTTAATAAAACTCCTCCAGAGGCTAGAAACTTATTTAATTTAATGGCCCAAAATACTCAGTAGTTTGGTGCTGGGGAGTCACAAATTAAAACGGTTAATGAGATTGGTTCTAGTTCATCTATAGACAGTTAGTTATCTTATATTACTGCTATGTTGAATAAGATTATCACTGGGGGAGTACAAAAAGCAATCATATGTGGCATTTGCTGTCTAGAGGGGCACCTACTGATGCACGTCCTACATTTCAAGAGGGTAATGCTAATGCTGTCTATTCTAACCAAGGTCAAATGAGGTATGATCTCTATTCTAACACTTATAATGAAGGATGGAGAGACCATCCTAATCTTAGGTATGGCCCTCAATCCAATCCAGCTGATTTTGACCAAACATCTCGTCAACCTTCTAATCAAGACAGGACTAACTTCCTACTTGAACAAGTCCTTAAGAAGATAGATTATGTTGAATTAGTATATTCAGTTTTAATGACAACAAACCCAACTGTAAAGTGCTCTTAAGTAATGTTGCTCCAGACAAAGTTCTCCAAACAGGCATACACTGT
>NCQV01094422.1:0-24705 GCA_002740545.1 Lophocereus schottii | reverse complement strand
GAAATGAAAATTCTCCTAGCTTGGTAGGACTTTATGTTGTTGCAAATTAAACTTGCGTTCTGTCTTAGCTACGGGAAGACAATATACAAATGTGGTTATAGTTCATAAATTTTGCGAGATCATGTTGCACGTGATTGAATTTTCGCACAAGATATACCGAATATGTCGAGAAGAGGGTGGAGAGGATTGTACTCGTAGGAGGTACTACTCCGAAGGTTCTGGCCATGATCATCACTACTTTGGATGATTTCATTGAATGATGTCCTTATCCCTTGCAGGGATTGGCACTTAAAACCATTTCCGTTTCCTCTGCAGGGATTGCATGTCAAGCCAAGAACTGGCAGATTTTGTGCGTGAACAATTAAGAACGGTACACAGAATTAGATGTCCAGTTTTAATGCCCAGTTCACTCAGATCCAAGTATTCGTACCCATAACTGCTTGCATTCCTTGCAGGAAACCAGACTTTCTGTAATATGTGAGAAAGTGTTTGATCGGTGCTTGGCACCTGCAGTCGGTGGTGAAGGCTGTGACAACATGACTATGATTTTGGTGCTGTTCAAGAAACCTGTGACATCGAGTTCTGCTGTGAAAAATAGTTAAAAGGCTCTCGTGAACTTAACATAGGGTTTTGACCATACTGTGTAATTTTGTGCCTTGACCATTATAATATGTGCAGTTTAAATAGTAGCATACTGCTTGCACAGATGAAACCCGTTTGAATGGGTACTGGTTTGCTTAAGCTATGACTCTGGCAACGAAGTGCTTGCAAAGGTACCATTTCAAAATTTGATTCGTGAAAATATTAGCTTGATGACTAAAGAAAGAAATGGAGCCTAACAATCGTTGGAAAGCAAGGCTCGTTTCATCTGATTCCCTTGGCAGACCTCGTGGCTCTTGGGAGATGAGAGGACTATTTTGGCGGAGGTTTGAACTGAATTTACTGTAATCTTGAGAAGGAGGGGATGTTCTTGTGAGGACTAGGGTACGTTGCAAACGATATCATCAATTTGGACGTTCTGTTTTTCGGTACACTTGTTTCCCTCTCTCGTGCATTTGCAGTACAGCATCTGTTTGCGCCATGTGTCTTATTTTACGGTTCTTGTCTTTTTTTTGTTTTTTTTCTCCTTATTTTCACCACTGCGACTTTTGTCTTGATCTTCTATGTTGTTACCTTCAATTTGTTTCAAATTTTGAATATAAGTAACTAACATGGATGATTCTAGCAATGGTGTTGATCATCAGGTTCATAATCAAGTTAGTTCAATTTTGAAAATGGGAATATGGGTGTATTGAAACTATGTGAATGGCAGATTTGCTGGAAAAAATGATGTGATACTTCTAAAATGATTTAGCTAATTAAAATAGTAATGCCCATTATAAATTGCTAGCATTCTTCTTCGAATATCTTGACTCGAAACATTGTTGTTAACAAGAGATTAAGTTTTTGTAAGCAATATGTCAACCTTTTGAACAATGTGTAAGTCTTGGCGAATGTCTTGAATTGGTAGTACTTTTGTGAACAATAAGTTAGGTTTTTGTGAACATTAGGTTAATTTTCAGTATACAATGGATTAGTTTTTTGTGAACAATTGATGAACTTTTTGTGAACAGCAAAACTTTTTGTTTTTAATTGATAATATTGCTTAGCTTAATTTTTTTAACAATTTTAGCCTTCAATTTTTAACTCTTGGTATTTGGCATAATTTTTTAATAATATTATCTAGCATAAGTTCTATTTTGTAAACAACAAAAGTGTTTATTTTGTGAACAATAGGTTAAATTTTTGTACAACTTTCTAGTGGTGGCAAGTGTTTGTTCGCCATATGAGTTGTCTCAAACTTTAGGAAGTCTTTAATAGATTCCTTGACCTAGGCTAGGTATTTTACCATCTGGTTTCCTTTAACTTGAAACTCACATTTAATTTGACTGATCGTCGATTATGAGTTACTTAAAACCCTGAGTCTGTCACCTTGTATGCTCTTGCATATCTTCAAGCCTGTTAGATGGTTTCATATTTTGCCTCATTGTTTTTGACTAGGAATGCAAACCTTAGAGTGGACTCAAACTTTTATGCGATTGGAAAGATTACGATTAGTCTTGTCCTTGACCAAGTTTATATGGAAGATCCATTTGCAAAAGTTGTGCACCAGTGTGGTTCTGGTTCCAAGCTTCTATTGTGTTCCAAGCTTCTATTGTTGAACATATCCTATGCTAGTAAGTCTTGTAGGGCATGTGCCTTGATTGTCGTTTTAAATTTGCACTCTTATGTCAAGCGTTGATAGCTCGACTACTCAGGGTAACACCCTCCTTGAACATTCATGCTTTTGCATCTTCTTCTTAGTGGTTGATCCATTAAGATCTTGATTGGTGTGCTCCAAAGTATGATCTCAATTTTTTTGCTGTCATGATAAGGGTAACAAGCCATTTCTCAATGGTTTGATAATTGAGTTCTGAACCTATTTGGACATGACTGGCAAAGTAGGTAGGAATTTGCATCCTGTCCTGCTCCCTCACTAAGACTGCACTTACTACCATCTCTGATGCTGACAAATACATTTAAAGATTCTTGCCAAGGCTTGGGTTGGAGAGGCAAGGTATCTCAGACAGGTACTGTTTTTTGAGTTGTCTTAAGGTTTCTCTACTTCTTCGATCCATTTAAAGTTTTTATTTAACCTCAGATACTTAACGAGTAGAAGACAATTTTGTGCAAGGTTACAAAACAAATCTTCTCCAGGTTGCTATGCAGTTGGTTAGTTTCTAAACCTCATTCACCGTTATAGGACTTAGCATGTCCAAGATGGCCTTTACTTTCTTAGGATTTGCTTCAATCCCTCATTGATAAAAAACACAAATACTTACTAGCTGATACCTTAGAAAAACACTTTTTGGGATCCAACTTCATACCAAACTAGCTTAAAGTATTGAAATTCTCCTCAAGACCTATTAGGTGTTGACATGAAGTTTTGGACTTAATGATCATAACATCAAGGCACATTTCCATGTTACTTCCTATTTGTCCTTTAAAGAGTTTGTTGACCAATCTCTGGCATGCAACACTAGCATTCTTCAAAACCCAAATGGCATAGGCTTATAACAGTATAGCCCTTAGGGTGTTATAAAGGTTATGTGCTCTTGGTCTTCCTCCCACATGGATGTTTAATGAAAATCAAAGTATGCATTTATAAAGTTAAGATAGCCATGACCACTAGTTGAGTCCACTGATTGGTCAGTCTTGGGGAGTGGGAAGCAATCTTCAAGACGTGTCTTGTTTAGTTCTATGTAATTTATACACATCCTCTATGAGCAATTAGGTTTCTTTACCACTGCTACACTTGCTAGCAAGTCAGAATAGTAGCACTCCTTAATTAATCCTATATCCAGCAACTTCTATACTTTCTGACATTGCCTGGCTTCTATTACAGGCACAGTGTCTCCTTTTTTGCTTTACACGCTTTCCTTGAGGACTTATAGCCAACTTGTGAATCATAATCTCAAGGTCTATTCTTGGCATATCCTATGTTGCATAAGCAAACACATTTCTATATTGCCTGAGCAAGGATATCAATGTTTTCTTGAAAGGTTGGATCCATGTTTACACTAATTTGCACTATCTTGGACTAATCCTGAGCCAGCGGTACTTTTAGAAGTTGAATCTTAGGCTTAGACTTTGGGTTCTTTTCATCCTTATTGTCAAGCTCAGAGCCTAAGATCATATTAACCTCTAGTTTCTTGTGGGCCTCTCTCTTATTGCTCTTTGAGGGCTCTCCTACTTCATATTTTCAATGTAGGGTTACAGCTTTCAGGGTAGCTATGCAGTATTTGTAATCTTCTAATCTACCGCAATCCTTCCTACAAAGCCATTATTTGCCAAGTATCGCATCTCCAAATTGTAGGTGGAGAGCATTGCCCTCAAAAAGTTTAAGAGTGGTCTACGCACGATTATGTTGAACACAGAAGGCATATCCATGATGATATAATCTATCATCACCTAGTTGGTCTTTCTCTTCTGGGCCCCACCTTGGTAGATAGGTTGATGTGGCGCAAGCTATGAATACCATAATGGGAAATGGTGCTAAGGACATATCTTTGTCCTGTAGGCTGAGCTTGACAAAGCAATCATAAAACATGACACTTATAGAGCTCCTAGTATCTATTAGTACTAAACTTATTTTATAGTTGGCTACTATCGACTTGATGACCATTGTGCCATCATAGGGTTAGGATATAGATCTAACACCCACATTGGACCCCTTTTGGAGTGAGTTTCTAATTACCCAGTTTATTTTCAAGGTTGCCTTTTCTAGAGTTCTCAAGTGACTCATCAAAGGCCCTATTTAATGGCCTCGCAAAGGGTGGTACTCTTGAGATGCCTAGATGCTAGCCCTGATAGTGTAACTTGGGAGCTGTCCTCTTCTGAACTCCTCTCATCTGAGCATTTCTCCTTTTTTAGGTCTATTTTTGACAAACTTGTTGTTCAACTTGAAATTATTACATTTTTATGCCCTTTATTATCTAATATTTGCTCTAAAATAAATAATTAAATTAGGATTTAATATGTTTTCATTTATTTTATAGGAATAATGAAATCTGAATAAATTGAGTGTCTAAGGATTTAGAAGAAGCACTATGGATCAAGAAATAAAAACAAGAGAAGGAAGACAGCCCAATGACCCACCTCACAAGCCCGATCTAGCGGCCTAGCTGGTTTCTTCTCCCATTCTCTCGCTTCCCTTTTCTCTTTCCCTACGTGGGCCGGCCTATGCGACTCTCCAGCATTCTCTTCTCTTTGAGCTTGAACCTGCCGTCTCACTTACCCTAGCACGCGCAAGTCATGTGCAACCAGGCCCCCCTATCCCCCTTTCTCCCTCGTTGGTTTCAGCCCAGCAAAACTCGAAAGCCATTGCCCAGAAAACCCGAAAACAGGGTAGTTCTTCCTCCCCTCAACACTTCATCTTCCTCTATCAGAAATGGTGCTTTTCATCTTCCTCCTCCATCATTGCATCATTATTTCACTCGTGACCCATTCCCCTTCTCTTCTTCTTCCTCTTGTCAGTTCCAGCCCCAAAAGCCCAAGAATCAGGGCCAAAACAGAGCAGCGGCATCTCGCCTTCTTCTTCCCATCAGTTACCCTTTCTCTCTCTTCATTCGTCCTCATCAAGTCTAGGCGAGGCCGAAATAGAGGGTAGCAGGAGTAGTACCATAGATTAGAGGTCTTCAAAATCTTTCATTTTTCGATTCTCAGCTTTAGGTTGTAATTCATCATTAGATTTCCAAAAACAAAAAAAAAAAAAAACTCAGAGTTGATCGTTGTTTTTCGGGTTGTTGATATCAAGTTTACTTTTGAGACTTGGAATAATATTCAAGTTTTGGTTCAAGTTTGCTGAACTTTGTTGAATTCAAATCTGCACACAGAGGCCGTGAGTTGCCTGGGCATTTGGGTATTTAGAATGATCTTCGAATCATGTTGAGTTTGAAAACCCATTTGAGTGCCTCCTGGTGTTATGTTCATCCCCTGTTTTTTCTGCTTCTGAGTCAAGAATTCAGAATAAGCACACCTTTATGGCAAAGTGTTAGTGGTTGAAGTTACAGTTTGGTGCTTCTTGTTTTGGGTAACTTCCTTGCAAAGTAGAGTATTGTTACTAATTTTGTGAATTGATCGCATTCATTTAGTCCATTAATTTGTGTCATAACTAGACATTGGAGTTGGTTAATTTAGTATCAAGTTTTAATCTAGCTTAAAATTTTTGATAACCCAATTTCGCAATTTCATTCCTGAGGATGACATCCGTAATTCCTATAACGATTAACCATATACTTGCGGGAATCACAACACTTGTCCAACTTTCCCTTGGTGGCCAGTGCATAGAGTACTTTGTCCAAATTCCAACATTACTATGGGTCATGGCTATAATTCTGGTGGCCAATGCATGGAGTACTTTGTCCGTATTTTTGGGTCTTTTGTTGAGAAGTTTCATCTAGAGGGACCCTACTGGTAGTCTCTGTTAGGATCTTACTCCTTGAGGTGTTGAAGGGAGATTCCTACCCTTTCTTTCCTATCTTTCTGATTTTGCATGACAAGCCTTTTCTCATCTCTCCCTAGCACCTTTTTAAGACTCCTGGTTCTCTCATGATTTCCTCTAATTGCATATGCCTTTCTGTCATCTCAATGTCCTCTTCTGCGGTGGCTAGTTATTCCATGATGAAATTTTCACTCAGACATTTATGCTTAACCCTACCGGTGAAAGAAACTAGGGCCACATCTGGCTTAAGGTATTCCTCAAAGATCTTTTCATGACTATATCTCTCTATGTATTTAGCTAGGGACTCTAGGCCTCTCTGGGTCAACTTCATCAGTTTTACAACTGACTTTGAAGTTCTCCTGCTTTCAATAAAGTTGCCTTTAAAGATGTTGGAAAGATCATCCTAAGACCTTACAAATTTTGGAGGCCGCCGTTGAATAAGCATGTGATGCTCCTATTAGGATAGTAGGGAACTATCTGCACATTATTGCTTCAGAGGGGAGATGGTTACAAATATACTTTAAGTCAAGTATGCATCAAGATGCTCTTGAGGGTAACTAGTGGATGACCTATCAAGGGAGCACCCTATTTAGGGCTTTCTTGCATTTTCCCTGAAGGTTATTGTGTTGGTGTGACTTTAATAGAGCTTGAACTTTGTTGCTTCCCATTCCTTCACAGTCTTTTTCTTGATAAGACTTTTC
The DNA here is from genome assembly GCA_002740545.1 of Lophocereus schottii. Taxonomy (NCBI): domain Eukaryota; kingdom Viridiplantae; phylum Streptophyta; class Magnoliopsida; order Caryophyllales; family Cactaceae; genus Lophocereus; species Lophocereus schottii. The sequence goes on along the minus strand of NCQV01094422.1, from coordinate 17,982 downwards.
TTAACCAGACCTCTTCTATAAGGATGTCTCCTACTTAGCCCTTTTCTGGTTTAAGGCTTCCCTCAAGTTTTCATCTTTGTTCTTGTAATATCTCTAAGGTTTGTTCTCAGAACCTCATTCCTTCGTACCCTTAGGGAAGAGCTATTTTTGAGTCTTAGTCATCTCTGTCCTATGTTTGACAAATGGTCTCTTAGGGACAACTTTGTTATTCCTTTTGCAAGTTAAGAACTCGTCTAACTTCTTCATTATGGGAGACAAGCTTCATCTGGCCTTGACTTCAACTCCTCTAGTATTTTAAGAGCACTGGCAATTTATTCAAAGACATGTGTGCACTTGGGAGACAAGCGTCCTCCAGTGGGAGTTATGTTTTCCTAGTTTGAGGCATCTTCTACCACAAAGTCCTCTTTTCCAGTCGTATAGGCGTTAGGATCCTGATTCTTGGGATCTTGATTCTTAAGGACAGCAATGTCTTTTCGCTTAGCACCTTCCTTGGGTGGAATCTTGCTCAAATTTAGGTCCTCACAGATTACGTGAAATGTTTTAGCATCATATAGAGCTTTTATGATTTTTCTGAAACTATTGAAGAACTCGTACTACCATCTAAGGGTTACCTGCAAAACAACTCTCAAGGAAGGGTGGTTTCTCCTCTTTGAGAGTCGTTGACGCTCAAGTTAAAGAGAATTGTAGAAAGGGTGAGAAGCACAATATAATGTAGCCTGTAAAAGTCTTGTTGACCTACCTTTGATATGGCGCCATAGCTTGTTCAAATCGGGTTTTAGGAAAGTTCTCTTAGAGGAATTTTAATAGGATTCTTCATCTTTTTTTGGATATGTTGGCCTCCTTGTTTCTCTCATTATATAATTCTCTTCCTAAAGAGCCCTCTTTCTCCTCAGCCTACAGAGACAAAATGTAGGGTTGTCACCAATAGTTCATCACGGAAGAAGGGACTCACTGAGCTGGGATCACTACTAATACTAATCTAATAGAACATACTTCAATTCAATTGGTTTTTATAGTGTAATTGTAAAGAATCCTTGTCTTGTTATTATTTTATGGTTCTATTCAGGTTTAAAGATCTTTACTTTGTTCCTTGCACATGTAAAGGATTTTGACAAAAACTTTCTTTCCCTATGAAGATTTTTAAGGCCTTGTTGGACTTCAGTGATAGAGAGTTCATGTTTGGGTCGGAGAATGCTCAATGCTGGTGGCTTGATCTGATCAATCCTCTTCTTTAGCCTTTTACTGGGTTATAGCCTAATGCCTATTTAGAGTTAATTTCTACCCGAATCAAGTCTATGTTTGTAATTAAGGGTGAGCATAGATGAGTGTGCAGTTCAAAAACTTAACTAAAATTTTAGAAATAGTTTTACTAAGGTTGCAAGTACTGAACATATATAATACAAAAATGAGTTCTGATCGCTTCTAAATTATTTGGACCTAATCTTCAACTTGGTGGGAATCAATTTCATTGTTAATTATTATATTATATTTGAACACATGAATTGCTTTTCTCTTTTTTTCTTGATTGCATTACTAAAGCACATCCTTTTTCTGACAGATTTTTTGACAGAAAAGCTACTTTATCTGTCAGAAAATTAATTTTCGGACAGATCTTCTAACGAACGACGTCCGTCGAAACAGAGCTGGTTGAGAATGACTAACACATTCCGTCGGAAGCTTTCCGACGGATTGACCAATTCCGTCAGACAGTCATTCAGACCAAAGGCCGACGGACTTCCAACGGAATGACACGTCTGATGGACTGTTTCGTCAGATAACAAAAAGATGAATTTTCAATTTTTTCATTAAGAAAACTTAAAACACAGGATTTCATTGGAAATTCTATCAGAATTTACATTGGAATCGGTCAAAATTTTCGTCATAATCTGTCGAAGTTCGAAGAAAATTTTGTCGGAACCCATCGAATTCCGTCGGAAAATTTTAGTTTTTTTTGGGCATGCAATTTGAAAACTGAATTACCCAATTATAAAATGAATAGAACCTACTACTACAAAATTTACAACAACCACCACACGTAGCAAATATATGGCAACAATCACCACACTGGTGGTTACTTTCATTCAATTATCACAAATGCATAAGTACAACACAATTACACCAAAGATCTAGTCCAAACTCACAAAAAGCACAACTATAAAGATTAGCAATCCCAAACCACAGTAATCCAACATAGCAATACAACATAGAAATCACCCATGTTCAATGTTCGAATAGTTGAGATAATTATAGTAAGGGTCCTGATCATACCAAAGATTCTCGCCACTTGAATTAAACCCATTCTCATCATCGTCACCGTCACCATCATCATCATCATGACATTCGGGTTGAGTAGGAGGAGGAAGAGGGGCATAAGGACCAAAGCAACAGTGCTGTCGAGGGCACGAAGAAGGGGGCAGGCAAGATCTAGAGCAAAATGCTTGTTGGGAACTAATGAACTCATTTAGTGTGTTTTGCAGACCACTAAATTGTTCACTCAACTTCATGACTTTGTCTCCTAAATGATGGCTTCTCTCTTCCGTTTGTACTCAATTCATTGTTTAATAGGGAGACTGTCCCTCGCACATCAAGCTCCTGATTTTGACTACTCTTAGATGTTGATGTGGACTTGAACATGTTCCTCAATTTTACCCCTTCTGAACCTAGCCCATAGACATGACCTTTTTTGTTCAAATTTCCTTGAAGCTAAAGCGCTATCTCAGATGGAATTTCATAAGAGTTGGAGCTAGCATTTGTTAAAGATTGGGAGTTTATGATTTGTTCCCACTGTTGATGCACCGTCTATAAANTAAGATTGAAAATATTACACGTTAAAAGTATAGCATGAAAATGGCCAAAGTGGGATGGTTTTTAAACACTTAAAAAGTAAAGGTAACTTACATATGTTTTTCATATTTCTTATCAACCCATGTGTTGTCCTTCTTATGATGATGTGTGTCTTTAAAACGTTCTATTATAATCGGCTCCCTATTAAGCATCTTGGCCTATACATTATGCAAATAAGTTTAAATAGAGGAGAGTCCTTAATATTTGCAAAAACTATAGAAATAACTGGATGCAAAAATTAATTAACCACTTACCAAATGTCTCTTTTGCTTACTAAATGGGATCAAACCACATGTATGCAAAGAAGGACCTAAGCCATCCTGGTCACTGTTCCGGTTCTTCTTCACTTGTGCACTCATCTTCAGAAAATTTTCAGAAACCTAATATTGTTTAAGTGACTTCCATGTGCTGTCCGACAACCACAGTGGCTGCTAGTTCTTCTTTCTTAGCTCCCTAAATGTGTTCTTCAATCTACTAGCCCATTTCTGCTCAAAAGTCTTCCTAATCTGAAAGTCATGCTTCGGATCCCAATAGAAACGCTTCTATAAGATAAAATCCATAAAAACATATATAATGTTTTCACTTGGAGTATATTTAAAGTTACACCAAACTAAGGAATTTCTTTAACTTTGAACCCACCAAACCACAAATCCCACTATGATTTAGGAACTTTACACCCCATGAAGGCCAAGGCTTGGGATATTTGCTTATAAATATCTTTGTAATTTCAAACACCACATCGTATAGATAAAGCTTGCAAATGACAAACACACAGTTAGATATTTTTTTCATAACAAACATTTAGTTAGATATTTTTGTTCAAAATATACATAGATGGGATAGTTTAAGTAGTTACTCTTTACCATCTACCTTGATGAGTATTTTATTGGACGTACTCCCATGGTTTAAAGCATCTTCATTATGATCCCAACTCCTTTCTTCATTGTTAGTTGGAATGAATGGTGTCACAAGGATATAATAACCGAATTGGTTGGTTATAAATGCTCCTGGAGCCTGAATGACAGGAGGTTTTTGATTATGAAACAAATTCATGTGAACAGTGGGGAACACAGAAGTTTGAGGCATATTTTGGGTGAACTGCATGCCTTAAATATTATTGGGGTCAAGAAAAGGTTGTAAGGAATCTCATTATTGTTTTGTCATCCTTGAAAATCCTCTTCTTGTTGGCCTCTTTGGTTAGTACGCCCTCTCCCTCAATTTCTACCACATCCACCACCATGTCTACATTGCATACCTGACATCTTTATGACAAACATACAAGGGTAGTGATCAAACAATAAAAGTGAAAACAAATAAACAATTTCACCAAAGCAAACCATGACAATTATATTAAGGCACTAAAGATATTATCATCGAACAAAGTCTACAGGCATACAATGTGAAAATACTTAAATCGACTTAATATACAATTTGGTAGGAGCTAATCTAGTCATCATCCTCAGTTTCATTATCATCCTCATAGTCTTCAAGGTGGAAATCTATTTCATCATCAATATCTTCATAGCCATCATGCCACTCCTCCTCTTCACTTCCCTCATTTGCACCATCTTCATTAACCTCTTCAATATCTTCCTCTTCATTCAACAAAGTTGTAGGAATTGTGTCATTTACCAATGTCATATGAGATGCATGTTCCTCTTGAATGCAACTGGTAAAGTGAATTCGTTAGTCACTTTATGTCTAGGTTTGTTTGGTATGACAACCCACCAATTAGATTTATCTCTTATTCTATTTGGATACCTCATGTAAACCACTTGAGTTGCAGAAGTAGCAAATATGGATGGGTCATATTTTATATATCTTCTTGTGTCATTCACCTCTACAAAGGGACACAGTTTGGGGCAACGTGTATCTCGAAGAGTGTTATAAAACCAATCACACCTAAACAACATACATTGTTTAAGTGGTTCTCCAAGATATTCAACACGACTAACCTCTTGGAGGATTCCGTAATAATCATCCTCAAATCTACCCTCCCCGCTCCCTTTCACACAAACACTACAATTGTAAGTCTTTTTCCCTTCACAGCTTTTTTTGTGTATAAAATAGAAATCCATTGACTCTAAATGCAGACCAACATGTCACATTTCTTAAAGGCAGTTGACATAGGTTGAACTTCATTACAACAAAATGTGAAGGTGTGCAGCGTGTGACTCTTCATCAGTTAGATACCTCTGCCTATGACTTCCCACTGGAGTACCTTAGGTTTTAAAAACTGATAAAGTGGGCTTATTTTTTGGCTAGTCATTGTAATCCTCACTACATCGACGTCTTGTGCGCATTGAAGGCACACTAGTGCCAAAGTAATATGAAGAAAACTGTGATATCTCAAAAACCAGGTAAGCTTCGATCACTGACCCTTCAAGATATGTTTTGTATTTTATCTTCTTCTTAAACCCCCAAAGTACCTAAAATAAGGTATTTTATATGAGAATTTCAATGTAACTCTAGATTTAGATGAATGATGAACTTTCAAATGAATACATCCATCGATATTGCACTGGACTGCCTAAGTATGCTTCTTCTGTCCAATGTATCGGTAAGTGTTACATGACAGCGAAGGATCCTGGAGGAAAGACTTTCTCCAATTTACAAAGTATGATGGTTATATTGTGTTGCATTTCCTGTAGCTTATCGATTCTTAACACTGATGAGTAATGACATCTGAAGTACTTACTTAAGGTCAACCATAGTTCAAGACTAGAACATGCAGCTTAAAGGAAAGATGCCTCCAATAGGACTTTTGAGCTTCAAGGTTAGGGTACCAAAGGAAGAGAATCAGTGTGAAGGCTCAAATAACCATTATGAAATCCCCAAATGTGCATGGGTGATAAAGTTAGTGCGAATCAACAATTTCTTTCTTCCTTTATTCTTCTTCTTGTCAACCCTTTTTTCATTCTTCTCTTCTCTTTTTCCTGCTTTTCCTTGCTTTTGTTCGTTTTTTTTCCCCTGGATGGGACCGTTTGGTTTGAACTTTCTTGCTCGACTATCAATGTTGATATAACCTATGACACATTGCCACTCCCTGGTTAGATCAGAAGTAGTTATGAAAGATAAGCTCTTCCAAGATACAAATAGGTTCCAATTCATAACTTATCAAGTTTAACAAAGGTAATGATGCAGGTTAAGTTTCTTATCTTAAGCATGTAATTTAAAGCTGTAAGGCTTATTGCAAAGAAATTTCTAATCTTTCCTTTTTTTTAGCTATGACGAATTAAAATTCTTAGTCTCTTTTGTATTTTACTTCTCTCCCTCTCCTTTTCCCTAGCTTGGCTTGTGAGGTTTTCGAGCTAGCTCCTCTGTTTTTCATTTCTTTTTTACCTGGATTCGTCATAGGACAAAAGTATTCTATGCATGATAAAAGAACCAATGGAGGGAATAATTTTTTTAATTAATCAAGGCTACATCAAAATTGGACTTATGATAGAAAAGAAAAGTAGGTGACTCAACACACGACTATAAGCTAAGAATGGCATAGGATGAAGACATATCATATTATCTAGATAGAGCTCAAGGCCTCTTGTATAGAGACTTCTCTTCATAGTTGCTTCGTACAAGAGTATATGGACCTTGGATGTGGATCCATTACTTGTTAATAGATAGGTCACACTCTTTACTTTGTTCATCTGAAATAGATAGAATGCTATCATGCAAACCAAGTGGGTTGCTGTCATTGTTGAGCAGCCTTAGTTAGGAGAAGTTGCCCTGACTTGAACATGCTCTGTAGCTCATTCTTGAAGGTCCAACAATCCTAAGTATTATGGCCCCATGCTCGATGATATTTGCAATACTTGTTTAGGAGCTCGTTCTTGGACTTCCATGCTTTCTCTATCTCACGCCTGATTAGAAGGAGGTTAATCTTGCCCTTAGAAAGAAGGTATTCTAGTGCTTGATTATAAGTGGTTGTGATGGGAATGTATTCAGTGTAGGGGTCAAGAGCATACACCTCCTTGCTTGTAGAACCATTATCTTTCTTATTCCTGCTATGATAATTATTCTTCCAGCTGCTAGCAGCCTTTGTGGGTGTTTCCCTAACCAGCTTGTCTTCCACAAGCATGCCAATATTCCTTAATGTTGCGAAGTTTTTGATTACTGTTCACCCCGGGCAGTGTCTATATATAAGTTGTAGGTTTCTAATGAACAATCTTTGAGGGCCAGTCCAATATATAGGCGGCCTTAGCCCTCCATCAAGGAAGAAAGTTAGAAAAGTTTTCCTTTTCCTCCTGCTTGATTAATTCTAAGTCCCTAAGTGTTGTTGGTATGTCAGCATTTTATAAATATTGGTGTAGAAATTCCTTACACAGATCATCCCAGTTTATGACCTTTCGTGGATCAACATCATTCTACACCTTATTACATGCTTCTTAAATATCCAAGGGAAGATGATGTGAAAAATGTTGTTATCAATTCTTGTCAAGGTCATAGCACTGATAAAATTCCTCACATGATGGTGAGGATTCTCAGTCCTATGAAATTTGATACTAGCATGGTGAACTTTAGAGGTAGCTACCCATTTAGTATTGAAGTGAATCCAAAATAGTCAGTGAAATAGTTATTAAACATTGATGATTGTTTGAGTAATCGCTTTATGCGATCTAGTCATGGATCTACTTGTGGAGAATCTTTTTTCCCTTCTTCCTTTTTCCTCTTACCATCTACTTCTCCTTTCCCATCATCTTCGCCTTCTTCATGATGAGGCTTCTCACCATTCTCCTTTAGGGCGTCCTTAATAAGGGTTTGGAATGTAGCGGTGATCAGTTACATCTTCTTTTCGCTTTCATCCATCTTGGCTTACATCCTTTCTGGCATTTTCATAATCTTACCCATTTCATTATTTCCTACCATCTGGATTGGTAAAGGGTTGGACTTTGACTTTGACTTTAATCTCATAGGTAGAGTTTCCCTGACTTCTGCTCGAGATAATAACCTCCTAGTTTGTGAACTCTACATATATACCTTTTTAGTATTCCCTGTCCTGATTAACAAGGTAATAGTTTAGAGCAATAGAATGTTATAGATGTGAATATGAATGGCCAACAATTATGCTATTGGCTAAAAGAAATGGTTAATGACTTGCATTCTGGTAAGGAAGAGACAATGCCTTAGTGGGCTTGAAGTTGTAGTCTACGCTGGAGGGATAGGGTTAAGAAGCTGAATTTAGGCTACTAGTTTTAGAAAAAAAAATCAGGCCTTACCTTAGACTGGATTTTAATTTGGTCTTAGATAGTTAACCTATGGCCCTAAGCTAATTCTAAGTCTATCTCAGATGAATCATGGGTTGCACCGGGCCTATGCATGAATGTAGTTTGGTTTTCCTAGAATGGGCTAGTTTAGGCATATGCATGGATCTATGTGGACTCATGCATGAATCATAAACCTATGAAATAGATGTATGATGCATGGACCATGAACTTATGCATGAACTCATATATTATGAATAAGATGCATGATTGGATGCAACCTAGAATGAACTATGACTCTAAAAGTCTAATGGGCTACATTATAGACTTTAGGCCTAGATGGACTCAAGAACTATGCATGATGAGGCCAAATAACATATGACTCTTTGGGCCCAGCCGGCTTGCAACTTATATGTTAAGACCTTACAATGACCTTTAGACTTTCCTAATCATGTAATTAGACTTGCAAGCTTAGAACTTAAAGTGACCTGAACCTGGACTACTAATGTCGACCCTTACATTATTATGCATGTAAGATCTAAAAACCAGACAATTTCTATTGGTCCTTTCCTAATGCAAGACCAAAACTCTTGGACTTGGCCTAATCTAAGAAGTCTAAAACACTACACCCTTAACTGAGCCAGACTAACATTTTTTGAACATGGACTCCTAGACACAATGATGACATTATGAAACCCAAAGCCTCCATACATAGGTCTTTCGCTATGGGTCAATTATAAAAAGATCACTGAAGTTCTAAACATTCACAGTACCACGCATGAACATGAATTCCAACCTAAACAAAAGTTATAAGTGGTTTCGGTAAGGTCTAGAATAGTCATCTTGCGACCTGAATGCTTCATCGTCTATGGTGTGCATCACAAGACTAGAATGTTCAGTTGGTTTCCCATATATCATGTGGATTAATAAAAGTAAGTAAGCCACGCATGGTTGAAATATTTATCTGCTCAATTATAAGTGTTAATGGACCCATCGAGTGACCACCTATTTTCCCGAGTAAGCAATAGTGGGGTTTAAGAGGTGTTATTAATTCTAAAAAGGCAAGACCTATGACGCAAGAATGCCCAATGCAAGTGTAATTAAAACAATTTTTCGTTTTGATTTTCAAGTCTCGCCCTGTTCAAAAAAAAAAATCACTAGTAGAGTCGCTACTGTAAGGACCATAGCCGAGGACCTGGGTGCGATCCCACACAAATGACATGACTTGCTTGCTAGGTGTATAGTTTGAATTTGATTTTTTTTCTTTTTATTTTTAACAAAAAAACAAACCTTGAGGGACCAGTTGTCTACTCCAAAAGGCTAGAAGTAGCCATGATCCAGGATCCCAACCAAGTTCCTGGACTAAAACTGAGTCTCGTTTTCTGGTCGAGCTCCCAATTGTAGCATCTAATTAGCGTAAGAGGCTGGATTACAACCCTGATCCAAGAGGTGGGGCAGAGTCCTTCTGGTCCCAATAGCATTACTGTAGGGATTCCAAGGCAAAATCTGCTTCTCATTTTACCCAGTTCGAAAAAGATTTTACTAAACATTAAAAGAATGAATTAATAGAATCGAAAAATGGACACCAGAAGAGACAATTGGACACTGGAAGAAACAAACCAAGCCTACTCTCTAAAACAAACCATAAATCCAAATGGACACCGAAAGAGACAATTGGTTCATTTTAAAGAGGTTTTCGAAAGGCCCCCTAAGTAAACCTTAAAGTGGGGAACATTAGACTCCACTAAGCTTGAACCAAGGATCTAAATTTGGGAGTGAAGGTACAATATCTTGATGGAATGCATCAGGATATCGCTCATCATCACTTATAACCTCTACTAATCAAAATAGAAAATTAGCATTAATCCACGCCCAAAAAAAAGCGAGCATACAACATATTAAGATCTACCAAATCAGATAATAAAATCTAAAAGTGCAATGCTAGTATAAGGAAACTCAAAGAAAGATTCCAAATGATTATAGTAGGCGATGACTAAACTAATTAAAGATTACATCTTTACTTCAAATCCAAAGCTACATAGAATACTAAAAGGGAGAAAAGAAAGAGAGGAAGAGGTAACTTAGGTTGTGCTCTCAGGATGACCCATTCAATCAACCTAGGAAACCAACAGAACAGGAACTCTTTTTGATTAATTTCTTTCTTTTAGCATCTCTCTTCTCATTTTCTCCTCAGGTTTCAGGGTATTTCTCTCTAATTTTTGTTTGTTTAACCCTAGGGGGAAGACTTCCTTTTATAGCATCTAAAAGGATAAGTTGAGCTTATTAAAAATAATAAAAAAGAGATCTCCCAATCGAATTAATCTAATCGGCTACACCTTTTCAACTAGAACTCTACTAGTTGTGATATGCCTTGGACGCAGCGAGGAGAGAGAGGAGTCTGGTCGGGTTCTTACAACTGAACCGGACTAGGATCATGGCCAGTTTAGGCCCAATTTTAGCTAGATTTTGGACTACCTTTGAGGTTAGAGGCTGGCTAATTTTGTGTTTAAGATCTAAAATCCTCTTCTTTTAGGCTCAAATTTAGTGCTAATCCTACTAAACCCCATATATACAAATTAGGGCATTTGTTTCGTCATTGGGCATTTTTATAAAAGTTGAGACACCATTTTTATGCTTCTATAAATATACAATACTCTGTTGTTGTTCATAATAATTATATATCATTTTAAGTGACGTTAATTAATATTTGATGAAACTATAAGTTGTCTCAAATTGAACAGGATGGCAAGGTTAGGCACCCTAGGAGCTTGTATAAATCAGCCATATGGTCCTAAAAGTAAACAAAAGATATAGATGCAAAGCTTGCATAATAGTAACACAACATCTGAGGGTAGTTGGCTAAGGTGATGGCCATAGGTGTTAAATTAGGTTGTGAACAGGGCCGTTGACCAGACTAGAGAGAGAAATTTTGGATTGAAGTGGTGAAGTTTGGATGTTTATGGGTTTGTACCAAATAACTGGCTTTTGCATTGGATAAACTAACCATACAGGGATGTAGATGGAGGCCATATAGTATATATAAAGTAACTTTTAATATGGAGGGTGACGTTAAATGGTCATAATGTAGTAACCAAATTGGTTTGTCACCATGTTGTAAAGAAATTTTGGTTTCACAATTGAGCAAGAGGAGAGAGAAAATGAATATGACCATGGTTTGTTGTGGTTGTTAGTGGCGTTAATGGTGTACTAGGATAGTGGTGGTGATATGGGTGGCTCTCGTTGGCTACTTGGTGACACTGTTGATGGTGCAAGCTACTGGCATCAATGAGATAGTGAGGAGATAGAGGGTGAGTTAGTGTTCTACTGAGTATGGAGATCTTCAAGCTCTTTAAATTTTATTTAAAGAATGACTATCTCTATCCCGTTATATTTTCTTCAATTGACTGAAGGAGAGCGAAAGAATAGGAGGAGGGAGAGTAGAGGTGAGAGAATTAGGGAGAGCTTGGGCACTAGGTAGAGACGCAACAGTAAATGAGGAAAGAGAGTCAAGCAAAAAGCCAGGGGGCTTGACCATAAAATTACTATATTGTTGTTCCTGTAGAGGGTGAATGACCCCATAAGAATTAAGGCCTGCAAGCAAGAAAAGTCATCATTTGAAAATTGTTAATTTAGAGAAGCCCAATAAGTAAATTACCCTTTTCCTAATGACATAGTCATCTTATGTTGGACCATTAATACAACAGACTGTGAATGCACAAATTCAAGAGTGTTTGATGTACTAATGATTAAAATACACAAAGAATTACTTGTGAATGACGCAAAGAATTCCTTGTGAATAACACAAATGAAAAAAAGAAATATTCTAACAAAACAAATAAACAAAGAAAAAGGAAAGCAATCGGCTCAACTCATCCCCTTACCAAGCCATATGGCCAACAGTTTGACAATAAGATGAAGCACCTGTTCTCCTCCTCCCCAACAATAAACAAATAAAAAAAAGGTGATATTAGAGAAAGGAGTAGGAAAAAAGGAAAAACTAAGGGAGAACCTTATTATATAAATATTGTTACCTTAAAAATGGGCAAGCAACTATACCAATGGAGGGGCATTCTAGTCAACTGTTGGGATAGTTTGATCATTTTCTTCAATAATTTTGGCTTTTATTTTATATAATAATAGGGACATTTAGTAAATTTGTATCCACCTGAGATTTCTTACAGCATGAATTGCATCATGGGTAATAGTAAAATAATTTTTTGCAATTTTGTTTCCAAAGCAATGCCTTTTAGGAGTGCAGTTGAAATTTCAATCTAACTTGCCTTCTTCCTCATTTTCTTAGTATTATTCCATCCCTATCTAGAGAGAGGGGGAGATGTAAGGGAGGAGAGAGAGTGAGTGAGCAATACTAAGGAAAGAGAAAATGAGGAGAGGGAAGTGGGAACAAAGATGTGGGCAGTAGCTATGTCAATCAAGCGTGAAAAGGGAGTAGGGGTTGTGTGAAAGTCCGTTTTCTTGTAGCTTTTAATTATCTCAAGGGAGTGGAAACATTGGAGCATGTAGTGATTTATGTGGAAGGAGGGCAATAGGTAAGGCAATTGAAGCGATTAAAGATCCTGAGATTGCCAATCAAGCAAGGAGTTGATTTTTCTTTTCAAATCAAACTTCTCTTCGAAAAACCAGACTATCAAATCTTTTTTTCTATTTGTGTTAAATATTATATCCACACCATCAATCACATTTAGTTTTATCATATATATTTATATGTTAATAAAATGTAAGTTAATAAATTTTGAGAATTAGGTATAATTATGTGTAAATTTTTTCGTTGAACACGGTATAAAATTGGGTGAATTTAACGTGTAGAAAAGTAATAGGGATTAGCTAGGGCTCGCCAAAAACAAAAAAGGTTAATTAATCCTGTGGCCTTTCACAAAATTTATTGAAAAGATAGAAGCTAAAGTCTAAAAATTGCCATTTAAGAAAGAAGGCGGTGATAGAAATAGAGAAGTAATATATGCACAAGTGATAAAAGCTCAAAATCCAAGGGAAGAAATTTAAAAGAAGACAAAGAGGAGAAGTGGTGGGTTCCATGGTAGAGGAAAGCGGAGGCGAGGGAAAAGAGAGAAAAAATCTAACAAATGAGTGTATGTATGTATGTATGTGTATGTATATTGATCATACTACCACAAGCGCACGGATCGTCGTAGTATAGATAAAAGATATCGCTCTTCAGGGACTAATCGTAACTTACTAAGTCTTACATTTCTGAATGTGCTAAGTAAAATTTTGGTCCAAGTGGATTAGATTTAACAATAAATAAACTTTTCTAAATCAATAAGGAAAAAACATCTAGGAATTCTCATAGTTTTGAAAGGAAATTGGAACAAAAATAATGAATATGTGCTTTCTTCTAATTGGTTAAATTCGAGGAATTGTAATCTCTTCAAAAACTCAGTCTATTTTTTTGAAGTCAACTAAATTCGCCTAAATTAAGCAAAAACTGTTCTTTCAAACTAGTTTGCCTTAATTCAAGTCCAATGTCTTTGATTACTCACTAGCCCTCCTAACATACAAATCTTTCCTGAGACGAAGTTACGTCAGGTCTAATCAAGCAGTCCAACAACCAAATATCACCTTTTAGTTTTTCATTCGTTTGTTTCAAGAGTGCAAGCAAATTTTGGTCAAAAATCAACTCACCACAATCCAAACACTTGATAAAATGTAATCAAACCAATCATGAGAATAAGCACGATTGTATAGATTAAAACATGATCTAACAACACTTCCACAGACTACTAAATTCTTAGACTAAAGAAAACTACTCAGACATGATAAAAGACTAATAAACTAACCAACCATTGGCGAAATCTGCGCGAGAAGGGGATTGAATGAGATGGCCTTCAACCAAGGGCTTCAGAACCACTTCAAAAACAAGCTCTCACATTCAAGACTCACACCAATACAAAAAACCCAAACTAAAAATTACAAAATTTGAGAAAGAAACTAAAGCACTAATCTACACTACTCTAAACTTTTGCTTTGCTTGATCTTGGATTCCTCTCTACATACTACAGAACATCGCTTTTTATAGAGAAACTCGGTCAATCTTAGCCACACAGTCTAGGAAAAACGAAGAGGCCGCAATTACAGGCTCACCACGCTCTGACCGTAGATTGTGCTGGAACCTGGTTTTTACTCATTCTTTGCTGTGGAGGAGGCCATGGCATAACATGGATAACTGTGGAGGAGGTCAAAATACAGCTATTGAAGGGAAAATGTTGGGTAAAAAGACTAAAATTTTTTAAAAGTACATCTAACAACTATACCCAAGCATAAATCGAGAATAGGAGAGTAAATAATAACAATAAGCACAATATTCTCCTAAAAACGACACAAAGTAGCCCTAAAATGATACACATATTTATCACTTATCAAACTCCCTCATGCTTAAACTGTTGCTTGTCCTCAAGCAATGCAAAGATTAAAAGTATACATAGCCTCCTCGGGATAGACTTAGGTAACATTCAAATGGCATAACTGATCTAAAGATAGCCCAAAAAGATACAAAAAATCATTAACAAATAGAATAGGTAATGAAGTTTTCAAAAACCTTTAATAGACCAAAATGTCAAACTTAAAAGCAATGTCCCCCAAATTGCCAAATACGATCATTCAACATATGGAACAAGCGAAACTAGTAAGGCCGGTAGAACCTCACTATAGTAATGTGGCACTCAGCCCTCATGTGTTTGAAATGTATGTATTTATGAAGGTTCTCTCAAATCTCAACCTTGGATGCAAATCTACCATAAGTTTGACAAGGTTCTCAAATTCGTCATTACTAAAAATGCAAACACATTAGACAATCATGAGGCCTTTAATAGAATTGTAACGAGGTTAAGGGTAAAGGTAAGAGGGGAACAAATGTTTTTGGGAATGAGAAGTTAAAAGCCAAAGGCTAAGAGCTAAACAATTCCAATGCATCAAACAACATCATTCTTAAACCATATTAATTCAGAATAAATCCCCAAATGTAGAGAGAAATAGTCGAAAATCAGAAATAACTTGCATTCCCAACAAGGCTAATCTCTTTCTTCCTTTTTTTCATTCTCTTTTCATTTTTTTTCTTTTTTCTTTCAAAAATTTTTCTCTTTTGTTCCTTTTTTTTTCCGTAAGCACTTATCTTTTTTTCAGAAGGGAAAGCCAAGGGGGAAATCCATAACGAACTTTAAATTCCAACTCTTCTCTAAATTTTGTACAATAAAACAAGGGATTAATAAATATCTCACAATCCTGCACCAAACAACCAAATTACACCACAAGATATTATTTCATCTTACTAACGCCCTATTAAACTTGATGCAAAAGAATAGAACACTCCTCTAGCCTTGGCTTAAGGGTAAGACAAGTATTTGGCAATGGGTTATAATAGGAGGTTCAAATCAAGAAAAATGGATACAGACTCGAATGGGCTAATAAGGGATAAAATACACAACCAGGGTGGCTATTTGGCCGTAGGGTTTAAACAAATCAAAGAAAGAAAAATACCTTAATTATATTGCCCAAATGCATATGCGAAATGTGATCTTGAATGAGAATCTAAGCAAGTTCCAGGGAAATGACATCAAAGAAGAGTCACACATGAAAGAAATATGAGACTAAGAATGAAATATAGTCTCCAAAGGCTCAAAATCTCACGGGACATCTACCAAGGTCAAAACTAGCTCACTAGTAAACACACGCCAAAATCTTGTAAAGACTCATGGGAAAAATCAATTCGCATCCAACATGTGGTCAAAATATGGAATTCATTTCGAAAACTCATTTGCAAACATTTTATAGACAATTCAGGCAAATCAAAAGATCAAATTAAACCAAAGAAAGCTACCAAATCTATAGAGATTATCATCGGAGAATTTTTTTTAATTTGTGTTTTTTTTATGCATGCTCCTACAAACAATGCAAACTAAAATACAAAAGAAACTAATAAAAGAAAGAAACTAAAATGCAACCTAGATGAAAACTAAATGCACTTCTAAAACAATCAAAAACTATAAAAACTACAACTAAAAATACATACAAAGCAAAAACACACCAAACAGAGACATGCATCAGATGCCAAATATAATAACTAACTCCCCCATGCTTGAATCACACATTTTCCTTAATGTGGGCACATAATAATAAAAAAGGAAGGGGAGTAGCATAAAACAAGATTAGAGCAGAGGGGGTAGAGGAGGATGGGGTGATTGGCCATAGGAGATATGCCAATATCACCAAGTCTCTAGATATGCCCTATAGTCTTAGAAATATTGGGTCTGGGAAGCAAAAAACCCACGAAACGCATCGTGGTGCGCTTGGACAAAGTCCTGAAGAGTGGCGCTCTCAAAAGCAACAAACTCTAGGAGGAAAACTTGCTCCTCTTGAATGAACCTAAGGGTGCCTTGGAGATCAGAACAGTCAGGAGGAGGTAGTTGAGACGAAGAACTAGATCCTACTTGACTAGATCGAGGGGCTAGTTGGTTGGGTGCAGGTCAAACAACCTCCCCATCACCAAGTACCCAATAAAGGTTACCTCGGTCAAGAAGGGTGGTGTGATCAACATTGGGAAGTAGCAAAAGTCGATCCCCTGGGTAAATCCAACATAAACGGCCAGCCTCAACTTCACAAAAGTTCATAAATTCAAAAGCATCATGATCAACCTACTCGAACCCGGAAACTGTATCCTCAGGATTGGGCTCAACATCCAGAATCTAGCAATAGTAGTTATTATCCTACCAATGACTATCCTACCTTTAGTGCTAACAGTAGCACTATGTAATTGCCTAGCTGAGAATGAACCTATGTCAAGTTGGTCTCCATCAAAGATACAGGACATAAAATATAACTCAGACAGTCTCGAGACATTCAGACTATCGTCCCGAGCGAACAAAGAACAAGCCAAAATACGCTTAGCTACTCTAATATAGGGGTTTCTAATATGTGTACATTTTGACAAACTGGTACTGTACCTAATACTCCCCGAAAGTCCACCCCAAAACGCATTCGGATTGAATTCGTGGGGGACTTGACGGTGCGATAAATCCATGCTATGGGGAAAACCAAAAATATTGTTGTAGGTACCTAAGTTCAGTTCATACGATTGTCCCTACAAATAAAATAATATATATCCGGCTTGACATTGGGGTCCTCTAGTGACCTCAACATGGAGTGTACTAAAGAATTCTAGAGTCAGGTACCTATATGTATACTCTTTAATTTCTAAAAGCGACCGATACCACCTCTAGCAAATAACCAATGAATATCATCCAATATTCCCAACTGGGCTAACAAATCCTCATCATAATATCTAGTTGCTACAATTATACGTTTATTCAAGCAATTATACCTAGCAACATGATCAGAATGCGTTAAATCAAGGGAGTGAGGAATGTTACCTCTAACACGTGCATTGGTGGATGCTCGGGATGTTCTTTGAGGTCGGGGTGGTGCTTGACTTGAAGAACCAACCTCCTTGGTGCTCCTTGGCCTCTTATTTGGTGCCATTATTGCAAACTTGAAACAAAAACAAAACTAAAACCAAAAGTGAGAACTAAAACCTAGAAAATTGAAGATATTAAACAAAAATATGAAAAATAAGAGAGAGAAAAGGATGGGTATGGTGGATGAGTAAAGATGAGATGAATTTAAAGTAAAAGAAGAAGAAAGAGATAGATTTTAAGAAGAAAAAGGGAAGATTAAGTGAAAAGAAAGAATTTGGTGTGAAAATGATTGGAAATGGTGAAGAAATGAGGGGAGATTAGTGAGATTTGGCTATGGAGTTTAAAGAGAGAAAATGGGGGTAGAGAGAGGGAGAGTACGTCGAGAGGTTGAAGAAGATAGAGGAAAGAGAAGAGGCACCACGATCAAAAACCTCGACCGTGGCCCGTAGCAGACGACCACGGGCCATGGGGCTCACCACGGTCCATCCATGATA
>NCQV01094420.1:0-11107 GCA_002740545.1 Lophocereus schottii | reverse complement strand
TAGTTCATATGTATTTGTGATAGTGGATGATTACTCTAGATTCACATGGGTGTTCTTTTAGAAGGATAAAATAGAAACCTTCACGGAGTCTATAAAGTTATGCAGGAAATTACAAATCTCAAAGAACTTACCAGTGATTGCAATCATTATTGACCATGGGACAGAATTTAACGAAGATAAATTCATTGATTATTGTGATAAAAATGGCACATCTCATAACTTTTTAGCGCCAAAAACTCTTCTGTAAATTGTAGTTATTGAAAGGAAGAATAGAATATTAAAAGTATAACTAGGACAATAAGATGTGAAAATGATCTTCCAAAGTCATTATAGGCTGAGGCTATTGACATTGTAAATTATGTTCTTAACAGATGCCTCTTCATACTAATTCTCAAAAAGATAACATATGAATTGTTCAAAGGCTACAAATAAAATGTGTTATATTTCAAGGCCTTTAGAAATAAGTGCTTCATCTACGATAATGGTAAGGAAAATCTTGGTAAATTTGATCCAAGGAGCGATAAAGATATATTTGTTGGTTATTCCTCTATTAGTAAGGCATATCCTGTTTACAATGTACCATGGTTATTGAGGAATCTATTCATTTTGTCTTTAATGAAACTAATGATGGTCTTCTAAGATCAACTTCATTTGATGAGTATTAGCTACGTAAATATGCAGATGATGAAGATGAAGGAGCCATGGACAATAGTAAACACCAATATGTTCCTAGAAATGTAGACCAATGTCCAAATTAGGATGACCAAGGACAACTCGATGGCATTGAAGCTGCTCCAAAAACCTTACAAGATGCATGTGAAAAAGCTAAGCTGATAATATAAACATTGTGTCATCCTCAAGTGACCTGGATCAAGTTTAAAATCACTACAATGAACCAAAGAAGGGATTCAAATATAAATATGTCCATCTCTTTGACAATTTGCTCACTGATATCAACATAGGTATAAGGACTCGTTCATTATTGAGAAATTTCTGTGCATTCTTTTCATTTGTTTCTCATATAGAACTAGAGGCATTGGGAGACCTAAACTGGACATTGGCAATGCAAGATGAACTCAACTAGTTTAAGAGGAACCAAGTTTGATCCCTTACACCTCGACTAGATAGCCACCCAGTGATTGTGATAAAGTGGGTGGTTAGGAACAAGTTAGATGAGTCTAGGGTAGTGGTGAGAAACAAAGTCATATTGATTGCAAAAGGGTACAACTAAGAGGAAGGCATAGAATTTGATAAGACCTTAACAGCTGTGGCTGGATTAGAAGCCATTCACAAATTGCTTACTTTTGCATCTCATATGGCATCAAATTCTTTCAAATGGATGTCAAATGTGTCTTCTTAAATGGCTTTTTAAATCAAGAAGTCTATGCTATAACCCCTAGATTTGAAGACCCTGAATTTCTAAATCTTGTTTTTAAGCCTTATAAAGCTCCTTATGGATTAAAACAATCCCTAAGAGCTTGGTATGAATGACGTAGCAAATTTCTCTTGGAAAATGGCTTTTCACGAGGAAAGATTAACAAAATCCTTTTTATTAAAACAAAGGGGGAAGACTTCCTCGTCATTTAAGTTTATGTAGACGATATCATATTTAGTGCTACTACCCATGTTCTATGTTAAGAGTTTTCAAATTTGATGAGGAAAGAGTTTGAGATGTGTGTAGTGGAAGAGCTCAACTTTTTCCTAGGGCTTCAGATCAAGCAATGCCAAGATGACATATTTATTAACCAAGTTAAGTATGTGAAATAGCTCTTAAAGAAATACAAGTTTAGTGGCGTCAAGCATGCCAGCACTCCTAGACATTGAACACAAACTTGGACCTTAATCCAAGTGGTAAGTTAATATCAGAAAAATTGTACAGAGCAATGACTGACTCATTGCTTTATCTAACAGTAAGTAGACCAAATATTATATTTAGTGTATGCCTATGTGCTTAGTTCTAAAGTGCCCCTAAATAATCACATCTAATAGCTATCCAAAGAATTTTCAGATGTCTTATAGGAACCAAGGACATTGGTTTGTGGTATCCTAGAGATGGAGATTTCAATCTCATAGGATATTAAGATGCAGATTATGCAGGCTACAAGGTTGATAGAAAAAGCATTTCTGGATATTGCTAATTCCTTGGACACTCCTTAGTCTTATGTCACTCAAAGAAACAAAGCTCAATAGCTTTGTCAATTGTTGAAGTTGAATATATAATAGTAAGAGTATGTTATGCTCAAATACTCTGGATCACACAACAGTTACGAGACATAGGTTTTGATTCTTAAAAAGTCCCCATCCGATGTGATAATATGGGTATAATAAATATCACAAAAAATCTAGTCCAGCACTCAAAAATCAAACACATTGGAGTTAGACATCACTTCATACGAGATCATGTTGAGACTAGGGATGGCAACGGGGCAGGTTGGGGACGGGGGGCATATTCCCCATCCCCGTCCTTACTAGGATCCCCACTCCCTGTCCCTTCCCCGTTCCCTGTTGCGGGGAAAAAATGCCTCCCCATCCCCGTCCCCATCCCCAGTGGGGATTTAATCCCCGATGGGTCCCAACGGGGATTTTTTCCTACAGTTTTTTTTTTCACCTAATCAAACTCTTCTAAACTCCATGCAACAAAAGTGTAATAAAATTCATTAAATTTTACAATCTAAACCAAATTAAAGTTTAACAAGTTATGCAACATAAATCTAACAATGCACAAATTATACAAAATAATTCAACCAAATTCTAAAGCAAGTCAAACACAACCATAATTCAAGAACTAAAAGTTTAAAATACAACCAAAGTTCAATAATCCTTATCCACAAAATACAACAATGTCCATAATTTAACAAAGAAAGCTAAGCGAAAGTCATCTAAACATCGGGTTCATCTTTAAGCTCACCATCTTCATAAACAGCTGAAGCAAGAATGAGGAAGATTGAAAGAATCAGCCCAATTCCAAATGCCAACAGACAAAATATGTTATATATCTAACGTTTTTGCCAAGAAAATTACAAATATAACCTTCCTTGTTTCATTTAAAAAATTTGAAACTGAGGTTATTTATGTAATTTTAATTAAAAATGGGAACAGGGATGGAAATTTTTCTCCAGTCAGGGTATCGGGGACGGGGATGAGAATGGGGATAAATCCCCGACGGGGAAACAGGGACCGGGACGGGGCGGCCTCTGTCCTCGTTCCCATCCCCATCCCCCTGTGGGGATTAATTTTTTGCCCCATCCCGTCCCCGTCCCCGTTGGGGATGGGGATTTTCCCCCACTTCGGGGCGGGGCCTCGATGGAGACGGGTTTTCTCCAACTTTTTGCCATCTCTAGTTGAGACAGGTGATATCATTCTTGAATTTG
Organism: Lophocereus schottii; assembly: GCA_002740545.1. Taxonomy (NCBI): domain Eukaryota; kingdom Viridiplantae; phylum Streptophyta; class Magnoliopsida; order Caryophyllales; family Cactaceae; genus Lophocereus; species Lophocereus schottii. Next base: position 7,736 of record NCQV01094420.1, on the reverse strand, counting down.
TTCATTTACATTTGAATTAGCTGTATTTTTAGCAAAACACTTTTAAAGATCAGTTCACTTTTATTCGAAGTGAACTTGGCAAGTTAAAGATGGATGCATGAACTAAGGGAAGGATCCGTGAGAAAGTGGCGTAGGTAAAACCCAATGACATTGGACCAGACACTGTGACAACATTTAGAGTAAAGATCAAATTCGTGTTGTTGGACTTTGTATTTATGTCACTCATATCAATTATGGAAAGTAGCTTATGGTTATGGATTTAGATCAATTAACTGCCTCAATAGCTACCATATTTGAAAACCATTATTTTTTAGAATCCTTTCAAAATCAAATTTTTGGTATATTTTCAACCCACTTAGGTTGTTCTCTCTCCTGTTTATGAAAGGTGATGATGTCTTTTCTTAAAAAATGCCCTTGAGCTTATCCATTGATATCCTACACCTGCCAAAAATCAACACCTTATACTCCCTTTTCTCTCTCCTCAACCCTATAAAGAGGGCATGCCCTTGGCCTAAACTGCTTACTACCCAACCTCCACTTTCTATCACTCTCTTCTTCAAATCCTAAACCCCCATCTCTCTTATATCAAAAACCTTGATACCACCCTCAACTATGTCTTACAAAAGTTAAGAAATTGCCACCACTGAAGCGTTCACCATTTCTGTTAAGCGAACTTGTGGGTGCCGCTCAACGCTAACTACCAAAGTTTGGGGATATCAACACTTTCTTGGACTCGGAGGCAGAATTATCTACAAACTCTGGTAAATCTTTCTCCGAACCAGAATATCTATCAGATCTAAGTATCCTTGACCTTCATGTTGAATGGTTCACTGATATGGAGGTAAAACGATTCAACCATGTGGTAGAAAGGGATTGCTATTTTGTGAATTCGTTGATTTCAATTTCTTGAGGCATGTAAAATTTTCTTTTGTTGAAAAATTGGAGAAATTGAGTTACATAGGTCTATTTGAAGTTTGTGATGAAGTTTATCCTCAGTTGGTTTGACTGTTTTATGCCAACTTTGAAAAGGCGGAACCCAAGGGGAGGGGTAGAACCTACAATACTACTAAAGTGAAAGACACTATCATCGCCCTCACTACTGCCTCTATTGAGAGGATTTTTAATTTGAACCCTGATCCTTCAGAATTCCCTCCCTCAATGTCAGCCTCCAAAGCCTAAGGACTCTTCCTTGACAAATATGCCCATTCCTCTAAGATTAGAAATTCAAACCAATCCTACACAGCCTTGTCCTTTGACCTAAGGATCCTATACTATATTCTAGTAAGGACCATATGTCCCCGAGGATCATCAAAGGTGACAANNAATGACACTCTCATCAAAACTTGTACTACATTATAGAGGGGTATTATGTGGATTTTGCTGAGCTCATCCTTGAAGACATGAACAAGGTCTGTAACCTATCAAAGAATTACCCCTTACCTTGCTCAAATCTCCTAACTTACATATTCAAGGTCTTTCAAATTGCTCTTGAAGATGAGGAACACCTTAATTCTCTGATCCAACCATTAATGCAAACACACTTAAGAGCCAAAATTTTGAACCCCTCCCTTCTGGACACTGGAAACATGAGACTCCCACACCTTAACCCTACATTGAGGTGATCCCTCCTCATTGGACAAAATGGTTTAAAGGAGATTAAAAGGGAGATCACCAATCAGAAGACTGGTTAAGGTGAGATCAAGTAGGCATTAGCTGATCTCAAAGGGTTATGTCAGAATCTAAGGATGCTTAAAAGAATTATCTTCGATATGAAAGTAGAGGAAGGGATTTTGAAAGTGATAAATGATGAGTTTTGGGCAAATGTAGTGAGGTTGGAGTCCACCCAGGCTAAGGTGAATCAGGAGGGGACATTGAGGAAGAGACTGGTGGGCTTGAGCCTGCAGAGGAACCGAAGACAATTGGTCCAGCCCCTTGTACAGATGACCATGCTTGATGATCTCTCTATTTCTTCTCTCAAAGATAATTTCTTGTTTATGTGGTTTTGAATAATTTGAACGTTTTTAAATAATAATTTTCTAAACATTTTTGCGAGTCCAACCTTTTGATGAAAGTCAAAAGGGAGAAAAACTATGGACTCAAGGATATTGATTATGAAAAATCAAAGCTTGCATGAAAGGCTTTGAAAGCTTTTAGTGTTCATAGCTAGGTGACTAGAGGTGCCTTGTCTTTTGGCTATTGTTGCTCATATGCTTGATATGCTTATGTGATCTTCAAATTAAAGTTTTGTCTTTCATCAAAAAGTGGGAGATTGAAGACTACCTCAATGTTAGTAGCAATGTCATTGACTGTTTCAATATCATAGCTCGCAGACCTTGGGTGTTTTAGGTGAAAGACAAAAACTTAATTTGAATACATTGGGTTACACTAACCAATCTTATCTTTGTAGGAATCCATTGTCAAAGTCAGAATCTCTGATTTTGGTATTAACAGAATCGTAAATGATTTACATGATATATTGGTTTATTCTTTGAGATATATTGCTATTGATATATTTAGAAATAATTATTTATTTATGTCTGGATGGATTATACCTTATGATACAATATATCTTTGCTTATTATCCAAGATCTTGTAAAGATTTTATTTGATCCACTTTTGGAAAGTGACCTTGAGTTCATTTGTGAATTATTCTGATTGATTACGATAAGATCTTTGAAGTATCAAATGAAGCTCCACTTTGAGCAATCAAGATCTGCTCTAATCGGCAATTAAGAGCCAAGTTTGGAAACACCAAATTTCAAATCAACGACATTGGAATCTAGATAGAATGAACTAAAGAATTGGTTAGCATAGCTCCAATGGTCAAGAGGATTTTAACTGTATAAAAGACAGAGTTGAAGCATATTGTAAGAGACAAGAAAGAATTATATGGTGAAAAGAGCTTAACTATAAATCATTCATAATATTCTCTTGTGTACTTATTGATTCATTTGAATATCTGAAAGGTAGAATTATAACAAGCAAGGGCCTGTTCTTTTCGTAGGTAAATTGGGGTGAATAAAAGGTTGAAGTAGGTTGAAGTGGGTTGATTTTTTTCTTAATGTGATAAATTGAACTTGGTTAAAATAGTGGAAGTGGATTGAAGTAGATTGAAGTAGGTTGAAGTGAGTTGAAGTAAGTCGAAGTAGATTGAGGTTGGTATTGCAGAATTGACTAACGAAAAGAACAGACCCTAAGTTTGAGAACTTACTTGGGTAGCTAGATATTTAGGTCAATACTTAGTAAGTGTTCAAGCTAAGATTCCTTAGCCAAGTGAGATTGGAACCCTAGACAGATGGTAAAGCCAAGGTCATTAGTGTGTACTTCTTAACTAAATAAGAAGTGGAGGTGATTAAATTCTAATGGGTTAGGCGGTGACTAGTCCTATTTGGTAGGGTGAATATCGTAAAGATATATGTATTTTCTCCCACTTTATTTCTATACTTTAATTTTGTTTATTTTTGACATTTGGTGACTAACTTCGAGGTTGTCCTCACTAACATTGATTGTGCAGGATCAAAGTACATTGAATTTTTTTATAAAGTCTTAATTTTTAAGATATCACCCTATTCCCCCGCTCTACTGGTGATCTAACACTTTCTTTTGGGACCTTTATAGATCACGTACTTTCTTTCTTGCATGGGTGCTATAAGGTTGGGACCATTTGGTACGTTAGATTATTAGGTGGTAGATAGTAATAAATTGAGAGGTAATTACCTTTTTTTGGGAGGTATGAAAGAGGGGTAAACCCCTCTAACATAACAACAAATCACAGCCTCATAGGGCGAGTCCAAGCAACGCTTGAAACATCCCCAAAACAAAATAGGACATAAAAGGGCAAGAGGGGCTATTATGAGCCATCAAATGGACATCTTGATCTACTCTAATATTAGCCAAAAGATCTGTTGCTCGGTTAGGCTCTTTAAACAATGACTGATCTTAATGTGCTAGTTAGGGTTTATCAATAGCATCTGGCATGCTTGATGATATTGTAACAAGGATGCTTCTTCTCAGTAAGTTGTCTAACCCTGCTTAGAATGACTTGTAAATAAAAATGGACCAGAAGGTGCGAATCACCCTCTGCCTTAACAATTTTGAGTTCTTTGAGCAAAGCTAATAGCTCATCCTTGACTGAAGAGCATAATCCAAAGTTAACTAAAAAACTTTTCAACCAGTTACCCATATCCCCATGAAAGACACCCTTCCTACCTGCAACTCTTGGGTTTTCTTTTGAAGCACTGTTACCGCCATCGAAACTGATGAGGATCTTGATTCTGGCTCTCGCACTTCAGCACCGAAGGAGAATAAGCAAATCCAAGTGCTGAAACCCAGGGGGAGTATGGCAAGCATGCGGATGTGGTGACTTGTGGGCCTACCGCGAGTAACGAATGGACTGGGCTCCATGTTGAAGTAAATCCTGCAAGGCCCAATATGTTAGGCACAAGGAGGAGTGATTCGGGACAGCCAGAAGGTAATCTGGGCCGAGGGTAGCACAATAGGAAGGCTCCAAGGCATTTAGAAGACTATTTATGCTATGTTGCGCATTCAAAAGACCCCTTTTTTCAATCCCATTGCATAAGGTCTCTTCAAGTAAATCGTATCCTGTAGCAAATTATGTTACCTGTGCAAAATTTTTTAACACGTAGAGAAATTATCTTGCTGCTATTAACAAAATTATAAAACTAGATATTTTTATGAGGCTATAAAGGACATCAAATGGAGAGAAGCTATGGCCAAAGAGATTGAGCCTCTAGAGTTGAACAAGACATGGACAATAGAGGACTTACCCCCTAATAAGAAACCCACAAATTATAAATGGGTATACAAAATCAAATACAATTCTGATGGGACAATCAACCGCTACAAGGCAGGTCCTATTATAGGAGGGGATAAATAGGTTGAAGGATTTGACTATCATAAGACTTTCGCACTAGTAGCAAAAATGGTGAGTGTTAATTGTTTTCTATCAGTAGCCATTGCAAAGGGATGGAAGCTTCACCAAATGGGCATTGATAATGCCTTTCTGCTTAGAGATTTAGATGAAGAAGTCTATATGACACGTCCTCCAGGTTTCATGGCATCGAGTTCCAGCAAGGCTTACAAACTCAAAAACCTAGTTTATGGACTTAAACAAGCACCACATCAATGGTTTGCTAAACTTTCCTCCAAATTGCTTGTACATGGTTCTATCAAATTGTATGCAGATTATTCCTTATTTACTTATAGGAAAGGTGATGTCTACATAGCACTGCTAGTTTATGTGGATGATTTGGTGCTTATAGGAAACAGTTCTGTAGCTTATGCTGTGTTAAAAAAATATTTTAGCAGTTGTCCTCTAAAGTATTTCTAGGGTGTTGAAGTAGCAAGAAGCCCATAAGGTTTATTTCTGTGTCAACGGAACCTTAGAGATTATTGAGGAGTGCAGTCTACTTGGATCGCAATCAGTGGATTTTCCAATGGAAGCTATCCACAAACTGGCACTTGCTAAAAGTAATTCGCTTGCGGTTGGCACCAGATATATATGATTGGTGAGAAGGGTCATACACCTTATCATCACGTGACCTGAGATATGCTATGTAGTACATATATTATAGCAATTTATGCAAGCACCCAAAAAAGCTCATATGGAAGCCATGAGACGTGTTCTTCGCTATCTAAAAGAAACCCATGTCAAGGTTTTTATTAAAAACCAATCCAGACTTACAGGTTTATGGCTTTTGTGATTTAGATTGTGGAGCATTTCCTCTCACTAGAAGATCCTTAACTTTATATTTTGTTACTATTGGTGGATCACCTATGTTTGGGAAGATAAAGAAGTAAAATACAGTGTCCAAATTATCAATTGAAGCTAAAGGGAAGACAAAGAAGTAAAATACAGTGTCCAAATCATCAATTGAAGCTAAATACTGTGCCATAGCAATTGTAACCAGCGAATTGATATGGATCAAATCTTTCCTGCCCTATTTAGGAGTTTTCTGGAAAAGCCGATGAAATTGTACTTTGACAATTATGTAGCATTACATATAGCTAAAATCCTATTTTTCATGAGTATATGAAGCATATAGAAATTTATTGTCACTTTGTTCGAGAACGTCTTTAAAAGATCTTGAGACAGGATATGTATAATCGAAGAATCAAGTCGCTGCTATTTTCACTAAACCTTTGGGCAAGCAACAATCCAGTTTTTAAGGTCTAAGTTGAGCATCATTAATTCACATACTCCAACGTTTGGGGGAGTGTTGGAACAAAATATGTGTATTATGTTTGTTTCCTATTTCTTGTTTAACTAGAATTGTTAAGTTTCCAAAACTCTTGTATGGTTAGGAGTCTTAGAGCCCAAGGTAAGTTGAATTGATGATGTATATATATGCTTGTAGAGGCACAGTACTGGGAAGAGAAGTAATAGAATTGCCTTCATAAATTCTCTCAAACTATTCTTCTTTATCATCTTGGTTTATTTCACGCAACACGAACAAATATAGGGAGAGTGCTTCTCGTCGGTGAAGCCCTCGAGTAGGGGCAATTTGTTTGGGTTTTGGCTCCATTCCAAATGACATTAAACAAAACAAGGCTCACACAATTCACAATAACATCAACTAATCCTTTGAAGAAGCTAAATATCCATAAGAGTCTCCTGCAAGAAGGCCAATCTTATGCGATCACAAGCTTTCTCAGGGTCAATCTTAATAGCCGTATAGCCAATTTTCTGTTGCTTACCTCTCATGGCGCATAGCATCTCATAGACTTTTATGATAGTGTCATAAATTTGTCGACGTAGGACGAAGCTACTCTGCATTGGTGCCACAAGCTTATCAAGGATGGGCTTAAGTTGATTAACAATGGCTTTAGCAATTTCTTTATAAGCAACAATATAGAAATCTATGACTTGGAGTTGTATAACACTATGTGGGTTTGCCACTTTGGAAATAAGCACTAAGGATGTTTTGTTCAACGCCTTTGGAAAAGCACACCTATTAAGAACACCAACCGCAAGCTGAACTAATTTCTTACCCATAAGCTCCCACTTTTTTTTTGATAAAAAAGCGCTTAACATAAATGCTCTTGTCCTAATTCTTACCATTCCAAAATAAGAAAAAAAAGTGGTTAGATATATTAACATGATTAAGTTTGCATGGATACATTCCTTCACATAAAATATGTTTAAAATTAACATGAGGTTCGACCGTAATGTTAAAAAAAAAGTTGTTAGATATGTTACAATAAATAAAATTATTTGACTGATGTTTAAGTAACGCCCATTAACTGGAAGACTACTTAATTGGATACCTAATTTGTTAAATGTGGCTCATTGACAACAAATTTGTTTTCGAAAAGTGTAAGGCCTATATGCTGCTTCTAGAAGCACCCATTCCCAAGAATGATATAGACAAAAATAAAAGCATGTGCTCTTAAAGTACATATATCTAATAATTTACATATATTTATATTATAAGTGTAAAACTGAATGGAGGCTGAAGAATGCTTCCCTTCCTCAATCCAAGCTTCTCATTAATTCTGCCAAAATACTCCATACAGTTACAAGTTATTTGATTTTAAAATTTAAACTTCATAAAAATCAACTAATGGATATCCCCGCATTTCCCTACTTTCTCACGTCGCCCTCTCTATCCCCAATAACAATCTCCCCATATTCTCTATCTCAAGCTCCGTTTATTGCTATCCATTTAGTTATTCATCCCTCCTCATTCAAGGGGTGTGTGTGTATGTATGTATCT